>JAQGBY010003114.1:0-20338 GCA_034698785.1 Mycogona germanica
TGCGTCTGTTGTGTTATGGAATTACGTAGGTTCTGTTTGATACTGAAAGATGATGACTTATTTTTTGAAGTTTTAATTATTAGGCTATCTTTGGTTGCGTGGCAACTGTTGAGTCGATGAATACTGTACATGTATCGTGGCATGTTGTTAATTGGATGAGAAATATATCAATATGATATCAAACTGCGAAAGTTATTAGTTTTCGAAAACGAACATCTGACAAATCGATGAACCTTGCAGTAACCTTGGATGTTTTATTTCTATCTCGATTTTTTTGATCTTTTGTTAAATAGAAAAATCCATTTCTCAGTTTTACTAACGTTACGTTTAATGTACCTAAGTTATACATGTATAATTAAGTCATGCGATTCCAGGAGGCGCGTTGACGAAATTGGAATTGTCTTACGGCAGCTGTTTCTAAGTTAATAATTTAGTCGTTACCAGCTGGCATTCGCGCATTCAAATAATTGATTCCGTTAAACATGTGTTACATGTTTGTTTCTTCTATTTTATTCAGTTACCAATGAGCGAATGTGCGCAATTTCTGCTACTGCCCTCAAGAATGTTGTTGTCAACTTCTGGAGTCTGTCGTAAGGTCGACCTGTGTCTTAAACACGCCTCTGCAGATGCACCGTAGTAAACCGTCGGCAACCCAAAAAACATGTTCCGTGACGTCTTAGCTCTCTCTCTCTCTCTCTCTCTCTCTCTCTCTCTCTCTCGCCATATAATTTATAAAGCCCTGGGTTGTATAGAGAGCTTTTATAGGTCTGCTTGTCTGCCTGATAGATTAAATATAGGAAGCCTTTGACGTCATCAGCGAAACCGCAACTTCTTGTTGTGCAGCCGAGGTCCTCCCGACTCACTCCTAGATCTCGAATTTCCGTCCTGCATCATCCATAATAAAGGAAGAGACACCGTTCTTTTTCTTCTTCTTTTTGCTCTTCTCTCAACAGAAAAAAACAACGAAGAAACAAAAATTTGGCTGCTTAGGGCTTGTCCACAGAATAAATGACGATTTACTCATTTCGTGCGCGCTATTGGTCTTTCGGGGGTACTCCAACGGGGCAGCGATGAACAAACACAGAAGGAAAAAACAGTCAGTGTGACGTGTCTACCCTCCTGAGGTCCCAGTTTTGGCGGGACTCCACCTGCCTTGATTTGTCGTACGAAATGACGAACGGACCGATATAATTCGGGAGATCATCCTGTTTGAGCATGGTTACACTGTTCTTATCCTTTAAGAGATCTGGGATCAGATCATGATCAGTTTGTTAAGATACAATCTTGTGGTGAGATGGTCCCGGGTTCTATTTCCATCACGGATTCGCCGTGTCCGTCGTGTAGCACAATACTTAAATACTGATCCGAAGCATTGATATTCACTGAGTAGGTTTCAAAAATGGGAGTTCAAATATCTACAATTACATCTTCAAATGCTGACATGATCCATGACCCAATAACGAAATTTTAGGTCAATATATTTGCGAGTAATCAGATTAGCTCTTGTGTGGGTTATTGGTTTAGTTTACCCTGAAGGTTTATTCAAAAGAGAGTTTGTCGATAATCGACTTAAGTCATAAGTGAAGCAAGATGACGTCGTTGTTTGCGAATAGTCATAAATCATAGGCGAAAAAGATGATATACAAATGATCTGTATATATAAAATATTTTTTATATTTTTATATATTATATATAAAATAATTTTTGAATCTTACTAGCTTTCACTATGAACTGGGCGACCTGGTAATTTTATCTAGCCTAGGCCTGACCTACGCTGAGATCTTTAACGTGCCCGGATATCGTATAGACACGGATCACCATTTCGATTTCATGGAATCCATTCCGAAAAAAGTTGTACGTACGAATTTCTCTCGCCCGAAAAATTCCGAAAGTGTCGGCCGGGTTTTAACCCGAAAAGGGAGACACCGATAAAAAAGATAATCATGTTTCTCAGCTGATTCTGCCCACCAATGTCCTCACCCCGAACTGTATGCTTCTCAGCGTCTCAAATGCATTTGGATTTGTGGGCAATCACACATGACACCCGTGCTATACAGGGAAGCGCTCGTATTGGGTTTACTTGGGTACATAATAGAAGAATGAATGCCCATGGGGAAATGCGAGTCGTTAATTCTATTCCGATGTTCGTTTAAAGTGGACAGGGGGTCGCAGGACCCCTTTCGGCGGTGCTGTAAATTGTTCAGAACAACGGGACAGGCATTGCATATACACTAGTACTATTTATAGTGTTGAAAGAAGGACAATGGAATTTTCCTCATTGGCGGCGACGATGTTCCCTCTCTCCCTACACACACGTCGGGGCAGAAGTTGGCTGGCGGCGGCGTGGCACCTTCTTCTGTAGCACCAACTGCCAAAAGACGAGCTAATATGATAACAAACAACAGACGTTGGCTTTCGTCTCGGTAGAGTTCTGTAACAGAGATAAACTATACGAGTGTATAAAAGTATATGTATACTTTCATTCGCCTTTTACAGCCGGGGATATATATTTTTTAGAGCTCCGCTCTGGGCAATAAATAAATTCTGAACCCCTTCATCTTTTTGGACAGTCTTGTTGGTATTCTTTCATCGCGTTTTTTGTTGTTTGAATCATTGGTTTGAGCATTTTATGAGATTACTGATTTTTAGGTGTTTTATTTCAAATTAGTCATTTTACCGGTTGTGTTTAGATTTTGTCGTATTACCGGTTGTACAGTATTTCAAAGTTGACGTATTACCAGTTGTATTTTAAATTAGTCGTATTACCGATTGTATTTTAAATTAGTCATATTACCGGTTGTACAGTATTTTAAATTAGTCGTATTACCGGTTGTACAGTATTTTTAAATTAGTCGTATTACCGGTTGTACAGTATTTTAAATTTGTCGTATCACCTGTTGTATCTCAAATTTATCACATTACCATGTGCACTTAAGATCAGTTGTATTACCGGGATGCATTTGTGATGTTTTTCACTGTTCAAAAGACTGATTTGCTGTAACACCGTTTATAATATTGGTTTTACACAATGTATTACATGTAAGGTGATTTTAGTTTACAATTGTTTGAGTTATTTTTAATATTCATTTTTAAAATACAAAGTTTATTTAGAATTATTGGTGTTTAGTGTATACGCGAACATTGAGTATGCGCCACGTAAAAAATAAATTGATACCCCGTACTAGGTTTATTGAACGTTCGTAGTTGTACGTGCGTATATTGGTGATGTTGTATTTTCTATTAGCTTGAAACTGTCAATGGACTGGTAAAGAAACAAAGTCAATTTTTTTCGCATCTGAAGTGGCACTTGATATTCAATCTACTTATGAGGTGTGGGCTTGGCCTATCAACCGCGTCGCTCTCTATTCTGTCGGTATACGCGGCCGTCAAGTACACAATCTAGAAACTCGCAAGCCCCCGAAATATTTTATAATTAAGGGATATTGTCCTACGGAGCGTCAAACGGTTCAGCGCTCAAACTATAAACTGGGTGCCAATGACAAGCGGCGTGACGTCAATAGCGAACATTTATTTTCCGGAATATACAAAAGCCAGGACGAGCGGTTTAAATTCCACGGCACACATCCAAGTTTACATAGAACCACGGAGATCTAGATACACCCATACACACCCCATGATATACCGACGTATCTTCGCATTACATAAACGCACAGTGTACAGGGTGTTATGAACCGGGTACATATGAATGTATTTAAAGGCAAGGGGGGATGATGATGCATTGAGGCGTACTGTGGATGGTTCCACCAGATTGAAGCCAACAGCTGCTTGCGGCTGTGGTCAGCGAATGTAATGCGAGGGTGGTTCAGATGCACCGATTGAAATTTGACAATTTTTCGAGAAGATGATTTATTAAGCATTGTTAAGCATTGCATGATGCTGAGGATGGTGTCCAATTTGTCTCATTGTTCAAGCATGGTAAATTAGAATTGGAAGAGTAATTTGGTGATTGAATGGTTTTATCATCATTTACAAAGTCCGCAATCGTTTTAACATAATGGATTTATCAAGTTCACATTATTTTATAAAATTGTTCAGCCTGTAATGAACTCTGAAGAAACATTTCGATCAAAAGTAAAATACAACACATTGGCCTTACGAAGTTTTCGAACAAAATCCAATTTTGTTGAAAACATTACTTGAAGCAAATTTTAAAAAAATCTGCGAAATTAATCTACATGTATATGCAAATGTTTCGTCCAAAGTTATCTAACTATGATGTAATCGACTATTGTACGACTCGTCGTAGTCACTGACTTAGCGACTAACTATGGCTCGGCGGTCCGGGTTCGATTCTCGGCGAAGGCTCTCGAAAATTTCGATCCCGGGGTACTGGTCGTGCCCCTCTCATAGTGCTTAAGCACAATGGGGGTACGTAACGCCTGTAGTGCGGTTGACTACAGTTGATTGGAACAAAAAACAAATCATAGAAATAAATTAGATAGTTGATATACTGTATTATAGGTCAGGAATGCCACTCTGATCAAACCTATCCTATTTAGGATCCGTCTGAGCAAATCCAACGCACCTCCTGAACAGTCCTCGTCTCATGCGCTGGTCGACGGGGCTAGAAGGAACGGTCCATTGTGTCGGACAAAATACCGATTAATTCACGGTTCGTCGGACCGGACCTTCTCTAAAAACATGTGCCCGGTTCGGACCATCTCTCGCGAACGTTCGTTTTGTCGTTCACAAAACGCGTGTGCTAGAACAGCCACGCCGCAAAACGGTGACCCATTTTTGATTCGCCATCCAGGCGGCTCCCAATCCGCACGAATCCATGGATCCGTCGTCAGACACAATGGACATTTAGATGGAATCCTCAACCGAATGACGGAAGACGATATTGATCACGTGACAATCAAAAAACATAGTTGACCAGGTTTCTTTACGTCTTTACGTGAACAAAAATTACAGCGTATCTCAAGACATGTTCATCGACTGTCATCTTGGTATTGACTAAGACAATGTTTACTCGATTGATCATTTCGTGATTTGCATCATGGAATTGCCACTTTGTTATAGTCGCATACTACATGGGATTTTAAATTTATAGACTGTTGATTTAGAATTTCTGATGATTTCTGATGATGATTGATTTTACGAAAGCGTTTGAGTAGTAAGTGTGGTTAGAGGACGAAAACAGTGGTGCTATCGTGCGAACGTCCAAAATTGGCACCCCCCGGAACCGAATCTCTTGTTGACTGTGTATAGCGATATGTTAAAAGCTCTACTAGAAACCGTCAACTGGGAGAGAGGCTCAGGTTTCATGAGGATTTCTCCAGGACTACGTGCTGGTGGTCATCTTCTCGATCAGCTCGGGGGACAACGTATACTCGGTTGCGGGCGCTCGCTCGCTCGCTGCCGCTGCTCGCGTGTTTATTTCTCCGAAAGTGTCGTTTTATTCGTCCCCGTTGAGTAAACAATGCGACCAAAGATGCGCCCCCGCCGCACACACACACACACGCACTCACAGCCTAGGCAACACACAACGGGGAGACGAATATGACGAGAGGTCCCGGCCTGGCGCGCGTCTCTATCCGCCTGTTGCTATGACGACGGCGTCGTTGTTTCTTGCCGCATGGCTGGACGGCTAGATGGTTTTATTATATATGGCCGGGGTGTTGTCTGCCGTGGGGAGGATATTTTGGTGGAGTTTTGAGGTGGATGGGAGTTGTTGTGGAGGTGAAGTAGATGCCCCTCTGCGTGATCCCCCCATCTCTTTATATTCGCTGTCCTTAGTTTCAATACGTTGTCTTTATTTAAAATGGAATGGAATGTGTTCCGAAGACCTGGAACCCATCCCTAATACTTCTGCATTGATTTATTGTCAAATATTAAATAATTCTTTAATTAAAATTGTGGTTTTTCGTTCCGAAATGATGGCGTTATCGTTGCGCGCGTACAATTGATCGATTTCGATACGACCGTCGCTACTTTATGGATACGTTATCGTTGATTATTGTATCTATGCAAGTATCAATGGGCATGTGGTTTTTATTATACATTCGTAAGAATGATGGCATTATCGTTCAACGCGACAATGGACAAAGGTCTCAGGAGGTGCCGGTCATCGAACGCGACACGCGAGCTTCCATCGTCAGCCCCACATTATCAGTGAGGTTAATTGGGTTTTGCAACGGCGTGTGATTGTTACACGCTTCATTTCCTAACAGTTATGCACTCGTTAGTTCTTAACAATCGGGTCTGATAAAATTTATTTTGAAAAGCGTCATGGAATCAACCGCGAGTGGTATTTACGTACGCGAGGAATCGCAAAATTCGGATTTCTTCTTAGCCCCGTGTCGCGCTGCTTAACCGCAATGCTTACTCGCTCAGTGTGATTGCCCAGTTCAGGGGGAGCATTTGTGGTTGTGAACGTGGCGCGGTCGGTTCGAGGATTGTTTAGTAAGAATTTAAAAATCTTATTTTGTGGTAATGAATTAATTTCTGATTCTCACATCTCATGAACTCGGCACTCGTATCTTTTTCCGTCTCTCGTATTTGTTCAACAATTGTGAGGGACTGTTATTGGTGTCCTCTGGTGGATCCGAGTAATCAGTTGGCATGATGGGAGAGCAATTGACGGTGCTTCTCCAATTGTCGACACAATAGGCGCTTCATCAAACGCGAGGCAATTGGTGCAAGCACTGAGCTCGGAAAAAGTGCAATTAGCGTTTCCGGCGGATTCCACCTGTTGCATTGCCGCTTCAGGTACGGTCGGTCACAAATTCATTTTAGACCGTTGCTCGAGGCTCTCTCTCTCTCTCTCTCTCCAACGCCTGGTACGATGGTAAACCTTGCCAGGCGAAACGACCGACCATTAATCGATAACTCGATTGTTCAGACCGACGGTCGGCTATAAACTGAAGAATTAAATAATACTAAATGATTTTTTAAAGTCGTCTTGGCGCAATCTGCCAAGAAAAAAGCAAGAAATATTTTAATATTTCACGGCTTTCGTGCTTCCTTTATACTGGGAATAAATTATTCACTTCTCCAATGCTCAAAGTAGGAAAACATGTTTTCGATATTAAAGAGCTGCGATCAATAAAACGTTATTACGCATGCTACGCTATCCGTTACCGCATCACGTATATGTTGGGGAATATGCAGTATAGGCCTGATCTAATGCTTTTTTAGGTTGTAAAATCGCAGTAATTACATCTAGGGGGTTGAATTACGTCCCAATTTACAGCTTCATAGAAAAATATCCTCTTGTGATCTCTTTCTAATCACTGCTTAAGATGATTATATGGATTAAGAATTTCTGTTATTAGAACTTTTATGTCTTGACTTGTAGTCACTGTTTTAATCGTCGACTGTGGTGACGTTCGAATGAAAGACAATTGTTTGACTGATGTTTAGTTAGGTGGCCCTAGCGGTGGCAATAGAAACCAAATTTCTCAGGCACTATTAAGTTCAACGCGCCATCTAGTGATACTACGAGCGAAAATAATATACAATGATATGCAATATTTATTATTAAGATGAAGATTTCCACACAGTAACTGAGATCCTTGTGCGCAGATTGATGACATTTATTCGAAGACGCTATATAAAAGAAAGTAAATGTTAAATAAAAGTAAAAATGAGGAAATGTAATTTTTGTTCCAGCGTTCAGTCGCTCATTTGTCCACACGTGGCCTGAGGATGTTCTAGGTGTAAGGGTACAGACTACCACCTCAAAAACAGGTTCTATAAAATTATCCAATAAAGACTTTCCCCCTCCCGTGCATTGGCAATAGTCATTGGAAGCTAATGGGGGTGTTAGTGAGAACCGGATATTGCACTCGCCCACTGCCAGTCCCACGGAGCAACGGACCGAGCCAACAGCAGATGGGACGATGAAGTGAGTTGCGAGAAAGAAGTTCCACAGAAAAGTGGACGCCCCATAAATATTAATAAGCACCCCGCACTAAAGTGTAAGTAGCATCATTAACATGGAATCATTGTTGAAGATTCGCGCATCGGCCCGTGTTTCATTCTCACGAGACCCCCCGAACTGAACTCAGGAGATTGCCATAAAATACATTCTTGAGTTGCCGCTATAAAATAACAACATCACCATATCCAGGAAGAACAATAAATTATTATATCAAACAAAAAATGTATAACCACAAGATTACTCCGAAATATTTTTTGTTGAGTAAATCTCACGGTAAATCTTTATTATATCTACATATGTAATTTAAGAATAAAGTATTCACTGAAACAACTTATAATTCATGCGAGGAACATCGAACAATTAATGCATATTTTTCTTTTTAAAGGTGAATATATTAACTTTCATATATCTCAAATGAACGTTAAAATATCGGAAATTCTACTACATAAAATGTAATAACTGTAAAGAAATTCAACTTTATGTTTGATTTTATTTTCTAGTGGTATAAGAGAATAAATTAATGAGAGACAAACGGACGTTTGATGTCCCTGGGCAACGTCTTTGGGGGTGAATGGCCAGAAACCTTAAGAAAGTTGTGCCTCGCGTCTTTCGCCAGAATTTCTTTTGCTTCTGATGTTATTTCATTGGTTGATGACTATTAAGTTATGGCTCGCCAGGGTTCAGATGGTCTGAGGAGGATGCCACCCGTGACTTCACCCGATCCCAGTTTATAGAAGTCGGGCATTTGCTACTATGGAACCTTTTGCCACAGATTAAGTTCTGCAGCCGTTAAGATTACGTTTAATGACAAATTAATGCTAAAGTAGATAATAAGATTGTTCATCGCGAAAAGGCGAATACTTTCGCTCCATCCTTTTTGATGGAAAGTGGCAGCGGTTGTGGTGCTCGACGAAGGAGTCGCGCAGTTATCCTTACCTTGGATCGGTGGCAAAGCGCACCTTAGCACTTCGACGACCCCCATAAATATCAACAAATGTTTCGGTTGACGCTTCGAATCTGAACAACAATTGTTTTTCTTTGACCTAGATGTCAGGAGGGTGCACATTTTCGACGTTAGATTCACTTTTCGACGCGCACTTCCTCGCTTATCGCGGAACATCACTGCCATTTGACGCTTGACTCTCTTCATCTTCCTTATCCTCAAAATTAATTTGAAATTGCCCTTGAGGGACATATTTTAGAAACTTGGTACACTTTACGTCGCGTTATCGTTTTCAAGAAGCTACTGCCATTGTCCGACCTATCAAGTCGCTCACTCAGTAAACGTCTTCAGTTTTATTTCATCCTTTCTCACAAATGAATTCCGTATTAGCATCACACTACCACTAGATGTCTTCCTCCCCCCGTGACCAAATTTAGATGACAATTGGTGTACATTGTTTTCATTTTATGTTCAATTAATTAGAGCACCTACTAAGTGTCATAGCTGCTGAAATTTGAATACAGCAAATATTTCATTACTGAATATGTAAAGATATTAGGTGAATGCTCACTAGGGGCGCTCATATCCACCTTACCGGTTTGGAATACCGCTGACTATACTGCGAACCGCTAATACTCCTCCAAAATACATTAGATGGGCGTATTGTGTTTTTTATCCGTCATATATATATGGTGGCACGGACTATCGTTTTATTTTTTTCTCCTGGCGAGGCCCTTTGAATATATCGATGATTTGTCGTTTTTTCTTTGTGCCCTTGTTGCCGTAAAGCAGAAGATTCCTTTATCGCGCCTTTATTCTATTCGGTGATCATTTGCCTCAGTGTCAACCGCTGTGGTGTTTTTGAATGCGCTTGCTCCTGCTGACAGATCGCTTCGATCTCGACAGCTCTCTTTTATGGATGAAACACGTTCTCGCGCATTTTAAGCGGTGTCTCTTTATGCCAACGCCTGCCAACGAGATGAACGAGTAAAATGCCTCACGGAATGAGCCCAACATGTACGAACAAGAAACCACCAATCGGAAATCCCATCTACTTGTATTTGAAATTCGTCTTTCGTCATTTTTATATGAATCGCAAACATCAACGGTATAACTATCGAAAATCTAAATATTCCTCTAGACTATCGTAGGTTCCAAAATTGCTACCCTCGTCGATTAAAAGAGCCCACTGTTTGCGACAACTGAAACCAAACTACACTGTACAGAGTAATCCATAGAAAAGAGCACCCCAAATAAAAATTATCACAACGTAATGATGAATGCTTCGATTTAAAGGAAATTTTTGCAGTATTCTACTTTAATTAGTAGATCCATGAGGGATTTAGTTAGGACGTCTGGCTGATATATATTTTAAATGGTTATTAAAAGATTATGACATATTAAATGATTATTATGAAAGCGAGCTCGCCATCGATTCGTCTCCTTCATTCGGCCTGTCCCGAATTCACCATTTAATATTTAATTAGTAGATTCAAATTTGCAGCGCATAGGTGGCGCTGCATATCAGCTTCATTTTATTTCCCGTAGGTGGCGTATTGAGAAAATATTCGTCGATTCAAACATCGAGAGCATCAAAAATGGTAGTTACTCAGGAAGATTGATTTGCCATAAAAATGTTATTGGCCACCAAGCAGTCCGGATTTGAATCAAGTGGGGTACAACATTTGGGGAGTTCTCCAGGAAAAGGTTTACAAATCGAAGATTACCATTATCAAAGACTGGAAACAGCGATTTAAGAAATCTTGGATTGACCAGCGTATAATCGATTCATGAATCAAAGAATGGCGCGTTCGACTTCGGGCCTGTGTCAAAACCACCAGATGGTTGCACGCACTTTCAGTATCTAACCTTCCCTTCTCTTTATAACGCATCGGGGCTCCCGATTCTCTATCGAGTATTGGCTTACACATCCAGGCAAAATGTCGACTGAAAAACATCCCTGACACCCCCTTGCAAATTGCTCGCGTAAACACTCACAAAGGATCTCTGCGATTGTCTATCCCCCCCTTCTTCTATGAGCGACTATGTTACTTTTCGGGTTCCCAGCTATCATCAGAGCGGGTAAACAACATCTGAAACACGAACTTTCATATTTTTCTATCCACCTCCTCCCCCATTCAACACAGTGGAAACTCTGATACTGTACCAACATCGTTCATAAATTGTCGGTCCCTATGCAAAGAAAGCGAACCGTCTCTCTCTCTCTCTCTTTACATGTATATATAGGCAAAGAGGAAAACTGACGCTGTATACTAACATGTATAGGTTACATAGTTCAAATTCTGATGTAGATGGCGGAGAGGAAATGTTTGCCGGCAGGAAGTGTAGGCGAAAAGGTGAAGGTGACTGGAGTCCGTCGCTCGACAGCCAAGCATAATACACTGTGCACTGGCAACTGGGTCGGGGGAGAAACTAAGTCTGTGCTTGGATGACATGACCGTGAACGCTAACCCCGAACTGTATGATGTTGGAGATCGCCAACATGGTCTGAATTTATTGATTTGAAGGTTCCTCGCACTATAAAGTAGGAGAATGTTTAAAGAACTTGTGCGAAGGTGGCACGATTCATGGTCATGAATGCGTCACCTCCTGAAATACTTCTGAGGGCACTTTTTAAAAATTAAATTTGCAGCGTTTAACGTGAACTCCTAAATGAATAATCTACACAGTACTATACAAGGTGCACATTTTCATCAGTGTCTGAGACCGAATAACCGAGAGCTCGCGCCGGAAATCGAATCCGGGATCCAACACCCAAGTCCACAGTTGCGTACTCGGAAACGCCTTAGGAAACGCTGCATAAACCATTTGTTATTACGTTGGTAAGGATTATTATCAGAACGCAAATAATTGCATTTGGTGAACGTGTTCAATGAAACGAACGTCTAACATTCTCTTTTGGTTGAACGGTGAGTGATAAGCCGATTTTCTCATTGAAGACAAAACAGAATAATATAAAAGTCATTCATTTCTTCCCCCTTTCTCTTTATGACAATTATGAAAACCTAGCGAAGAATGAACGAATTGTTCATAACACTTTTGATTCATATTTCGAAAACAGTTGGCCACTGAACATACAAAACTGAACGTATGTTTCCTCCACAATAAAACTCAATGTAGAAGGCGTATAAGTAACTTAAATATATTTTTTAAATTTAATCGTTAAAATAATTATAAAATATTAATCAATGATTATTGGTTTTACGTTAGCACGAAGGCAATTTTTTAAAATTTAGATAAACGCTGTAGGCAGTAGGCTGATAAAAATATGACTTAGTATAAAACACATCGCTAAGCAACCCAAGGGATGCCCAGATTTACAATTTGATAGATATATTTTATTTTAAATCTGATCTTCTGCCATCCTCATTGTTCCAAAAATACATTCCTAACGCACACAAATTCCATCATCTGCAGGCGTCGTTTCCTCCTCTCTTTTTTATCAATTGATGGAAAGGAAATAGGAGGCTTATTTCCGGTTAAGAATATTCTTCTTCCTCACACGACTACCAGATAGCTAGCACTATTTTTTATTTTTCTCAAATTTTCGAAATGTTGTGACGCGCGTTACTTAAGCGGAATCGTAAAATGGCATCTACTCGTATAAAACCGACGATCCGTCACAGTATTGCGTCGACAGGCTCGCTTCGAATAGGAATCGAGCGTGTTCAACTGCATCCATTGACAGAAAATATCCTCCTGTGGCCTTTTCATCCCGAGGAGAATTTCTCAACGAGTCTGAGAAAGCCGACCGATCGATATTTTAATTATCCGAATTCATTTACGACAATGCAACAACGTTGTATCGAAGAAGGAAACACTGCTGATATCCCAGCTGTAAAAAAAAATGAAGTAATCAAGTCCACAACAATAATTCATCAGTTACTTCGATGTGATGTAAAAACGATTTGATTTCAATTGTCTAGACAACAATGTTTTGTTTGTTGCACGCAGAGCATTTGATTAGTGGGTTCTTTACCACCAAATCTTGTGATTATAAAATAACAGTTCGAATTGCATAAATATTTATGTTTTGCATTAAGTAAACATTTAGAACGACATCTAGTGATAATGCGATGTGTCCAACGTTATATTTTATAAATAACAATATTAATTCTTCTATTATTTCGTGGTCAAACTTTCGTGAGGCCATTTCGGGAGGTGTGTGATGTGGACTCTGGTCTCAGTGCGATTGTGGACGAGAGATACCAAGTAAGGAGATGTGCGGATGCTTGGACACTTTTTTCTTTACGTATACTGAAAATGTATAGACATATATATATATAGTATAATAGTCCTGAAGAGGAGGACCTATCGATTTTCTGTCAAGTATCACCGCGTGATTGTCTAGGTTTCTGTTCGGTATTTTTTTAAGCTTTCGCATTCAAAAACGTACAGAACCGTTCCATTTTGGGGAGGAGGGCAGATGATTCGATATGACAGTGTTACGGTACGGTCACCTCTCGCAAGTAGCTGAACTAACACCACGTCTATATATGTATGTGATAGGAAACTCTGAACCAATCGTTTATTTCCGTGTGTTTTTATTGGTGCTGGTTGGTGGAAAACAAGTGCATTTCTCTTTAGGCGGTTGTGCAGAGCAGACTATCGAAAAATGTTCAATTGGGGGAAACACACTCGCTCAATCTCTTCCAGATTAATTTGATTGCAGTACATTAATTTTTTTTTACACAATATACTCGTAATTATTAATTTATGCGAGCAATCATTGAACAATTTCAATCAGGTTAAGCAATTTGCATACGATTTTAATCTGTATATGTGGTTTTAATCAGCTTCGCCGTTCTAATTTAATTATACGAATTCTATCTGATTGCACAGATTTAATCCGATTATTAGTTTGAACAATATCGTTCAAATTTATCGTTCAAGTTTGATGACACGCGTCAGGATTTGATAACAATAAAAGCGAATTGAAAATAGAGAACACCCGATCTGGGCAATTCAGGTTGGCTTAACTGCATTGTTTAGATGTATTGTGTAATTGCCTCGCTATGCGGGGCAGCGTCAGAAGACATTCAGGACTTTTCATTGGCTTGACTCTTAACTTTTCACAAATCTAAGCCGATAAAGCTTAAATTCCAGTGCTAAGTGCCTCTTATATTTTTTTTCGTAAACAGGCATCTCGATTGTCATCCCAATACCGTATTCACTTGTTCAAATTTCTTAGTAAAGTATTTGGCGGACCTATGTCGAACGCTTCCTTCATTTCTTAGTCTCGAAAAGCGGAGTTTCTTAGCTCGCCCTGTATCCTGTAATTGAGTTTCAATGGAATATAGAAGTGACAGTTGTGAGTGTCAAAAGAAATCGCGGGTTTACGGTTCAGCTTTTCTCCCTCCAGTCTATTTTTAGCTTTCATACGAGGGTCATGCGGAAAGTCTTGGTCCAACGAGTGGGCTTGCATACATGATGTTCCCAATACTTGTGATCCCAATATTTTCTTATCGTTTCTTTAGTATGTATTTCATTAAGTGCACTCATTTCGCCATTTCAATTTACATACACAAGTTTACGGCGCCATCTTGAGTAAACAATTTTTGCGGAAAGGTCGTCCATTGTTTTTAGTTTTATGTTTTTATCCACTTCGCAACTTAAAAGTGCTTAACTAATTTGTTCGTCATATTTAATGTGTCTTCTCTTTCTCTTTTTTATAGGTAAGTTTTTTCGTCATCTGCATAACATCTTCAATTGAATTAAACACGGTGTACTGGAAAGAATTTGAATCTCATGGTGAAGTCAGCCAGCCACCGTTAAAGGTAACATTTTCAAATGCATGTCATCGGTGAACTCCAAATATCCCGTTTATTAATTGTAGTAATTAATTTATAGGCATGGATATGAATCAGATAATTTAGTTTCGTGTATTTACATGAAAACAAATTAAATTCAACAATCGATTCTCTAAAATCAACTACAGAACGAAATAACAAATCTCCTTACAAACAAATGGGATAATGATAAATTTAAAGATAATGTTTAATCCGACATCAAATACAGTACTACATCTGGTGGCAATTACAACAGCTTTTCGCTGACAAATTAAAAAAATAGTCTCGCTGAAATTTTATCTGTCAGCATGTCATAATCACTGGCAAATTGTCGTGTCATCAAGCGATTTTTATAATTAGTATCAATCCGTAGGGCTCACCGCTTTAGAAGTACATAGGGATGGGATGCTTAACGCGCCACGCTCCAACGACTCGCTCCATAATCGAACCATTTGAACAAATGGCCGAGTCGAGTTAGGAATTCCAGCAGCACTCTATAGGCGATGTCGTTCATTAAAATAATGCCGATGCCATTAATCACTAATGAGCGAAAAATGCGAAACTCATTTAAGAACTGCTTTTGGCCATTAATTGGGTCCCTTTTGCAATTTTACTTGAAGGGGCGAGTTATGTGGCATTGAACAAGAGGCGGGAAACTGGGCTTGTGACTTTATTCTTTTGAATGCGTACAGGGTGGTGCAACACATAAAGTGATTGATGATAATTACAAGCTTTTATATTTTTTAATAGTGAGATCGATATGTTCGAAATTTATTTTTGGTAAAATCAATTCTGTGAGAACATGAGGATAGCGAAATATCCGCAAGATAACGTTAAATTATTATATTAATTCGACGCCCACTATTGATAAAGTGTTAAGAGGTTGTCGGTT
Organism: Mycogona germanica; assembly: GCA_034698785.1. NCBI lineage: Eukaryota > Metazoa > Arthropoda > Diplopoda > Chordeumatida > Chordeumatidae > Mycogona > Mycogona germanica. The sequence goes on from JAQGBY010003114.1 coordinate 15,552, forward strand.
CTCTTGATCAAGACAAAGTCCAACTGTTGCACCAATTGATGAACTCAATTTTGCAATTAATAGACGGTTGGTTTCGGTCATTTCGAAATTCAATCATATTAATTAATCGTTCCTCTTCCTAGTCCTAACTTTCTTGCGGTAGTACTCGTACATAAAAATACTCAAATTATGAAAAACAAGATTACATATTAGATTATTTAACGGCAGGCATATTTTAGACTTCCGATCAGAATTTTTGATTATCATGATTCGATTATTGGGTGCTATAATATTGGACGCCTATCGTGTGCCGTTAAAGTTTTATTTCTCCTTTTGATTAAACCTGACTCGTACCCAAATGTTAAGGCTGACTGCTCCGTCAGTGATGACATCCAATGCTGACAGCGAGAGCGAGACTCTCTCACTTCGAGCGCAACTGCGTATGGCAGAAATAAAATTGTTTACTTCCATAGGGCTGCTTTCGAGTTGAATAAAAAAAAATGTCAAGGACTTGAGCGACACATCAAAAACCTTTGACTGCAAGTGCACTCCTTTGCCTGCAGATGCGCGTCCTAGAAGCATAGATTTAAGAGGAACACATTTTGGGATTAGGGTTGTTGAATAATTTTCGAAAGATGTTACCTACGTCAGTCCAAGTAACATAGGCATACACCAACTTATATACACATTCATTATAAAACCTATTCACAAGTACAATATTAATTCACAATTAATTCAGTTCCTCTTGTCTATTTGATGAACCAATTTTCTAAACTTATCAAACGATGTATTTAAAATCGCATTATTATAACATCATTTTTTGCAAAAAGATTTATTTTGACAAATATTCCGGTGTCCAAACTTTGTTATACGTAGGACTTACAAAAATAACATGCACAAATGTTGGAAATTGGTGATAAATCCAAAATTTCTGACAGCAGCATTTCATAATAAATTTGAGAACCACAGGGCGCTCCAAATGAAAACGTTTCCATTTTTATTTTATCAGATCTTCCGAAATAATCTACTGAATTACATGAATTTTTATTTTTTATAGTAGAGCAACAACAAACGAATATTTGGTTATTAAAGTTTGGTTAACTTGGTTATCGCGAGAGCCTTTTTTATTTTTCGAACAAAAGTTGAAATGGCCAAAATGTTGCTATGTTATTGCTCTATTATGAAAAACAATTAATGCGAATCAATGGATGAATTAAGATGATCTGTGAAAATATTAATGGGAACATTTTCTTTTGGAACACCCTTCACACCCTGTAAACAATTTATCTTAGTACGACACACAAAACTTTAAGAACAAAATGTAACGGTACACGACTGAAAAGAATATAAAGAAGAACGTTAAACTTAGAGATAAATGTCTTGATGGTTGACAAAAGAAGTCGCCCTAACTCCCCGCTCATCTTGTCATCCATCAGACATGTAATTTTAAAAGTTTTATCTCAACGTGAAACCCTGAACCCACCACTCGTACTACAATGTCCAAGAGGATCTCTTCTTTCCAATGTTTGTGTCCACACTGCTCCGTGTACACTGCGGCGGCAGGAATCCATTCCTTCGTATGCCGGTAACAAATTAAGCAAGTAGATTGCCACAGGTTAATTAAACACTTTATGTGGAAACGCATACGGCATACACACACACACACATACACGTTGAATTATTCATCTGGAGTGGGCTCTCCGTACACAGTGCGCTCGCCCGATGAATTAATTACAATGTGTACCCAGAGGACACGAGACTGTTGCGGTAACAGTCAGACGAACTCTTGTCATTTGCTGCGCACTCACCCGGTAAGATCGCTACAAAAATAGACACAAAGGTATCCCATATAGGTACAGTGTAAATGCTATTCTTTTCGATATTTAATTTATACCATTACCTGATGGCAGCCCCAATGTCATCGATTTTTTTTAAACCATAGAGTATACATCGCATTACCTAAGTTGTCCTTAAAACAAATGGAGACGGTGATTGAAATAAAGTATAAGGGATTTCAAATAAAAGAAAATAGTTATACATTTTGTTAACTTATGTCAAAATAATTTAAATAAAAAATGGGGGTTGTGTCCGGGACAGGCCAGACGAAAAGTGACGAATAGGAGTTGGCGATAACTCTTCTAATATAATAATAGTAAACTATTATTTAAAATGAAAAAATTAAACTTGTTATGTGTGAATCTTCATCGTCTTATCTGTAGCGTCAGTTCCCACGGTTTTCTAGTTTAATTTTTTCATTTTAGACAATAGTTTACTATTATTATATTAGAAGAGATATCGTCCGGCCTGTCCCGGGCACAACCCCCATTGGTATATGTCAAAATAGTTTTAAATTGGTGACGGGACGTTTTCATTTTTAACATAATATACAACGAGCATGTCATAATTGGCGAGTTATTCACAAAAGTCTATAATAATGCAGGCTGCAGGTAATTAAATTTGAGTTAAATTAGATTATGATTGTCTCTTTATAAATGTCTCTTTGCAACATCATAATAATACTTGTTAACTATAAGACGAATTTGAAGCTCCAGATAAATATTTTTATAGTGTACTTAGGACAGATAAGTGCATTTCGGAAAATATCCCATGTGGAAAATACTGCAAGGTGAATTTGTGATCAATCAATCGATGCATATTAGACACTGACATTCTATATCAATTTTTTTATAAAACTTTATTACTTATTTATTATTGGTTTTTTAACTCGTGATTGTAAAATTCTTCCGGGATACACAAATCGATTTTACTCATTTTTACTGGGATAAATTGTATTTGTTCGACCTAAAAAAAAATTCAATAATGCCTCGACGATAGTGCTAGTTTCACGCGTAAACAATATTCTATACAATCAGCCGTGGCTTACATTCCTTCGAGGAAAAGTAATTATTTTCGAGCGATAACAGAGCGCCTCCAAATGTGAACGACTGAAATAAAAATGTGAAGGTCGAGGAGAATCGACCAGAAAGGAAAAAACCATGTACCTAATCTTATTTCATAAGAAAAAGTAGACTACAATTCTTTGTGCAAATATCGAAACTTTTTTGTCTCGACGATAGAATGATGGGGAAAAAGGGAGACAGGGAACCCTTAAAAGAGCTGGTGCGACAAATAACTGGAATGCTTCCTGCTTGGAATGTCTGAGAAGTCGGGTCTATATAACATGGTGAGAACTCAGGACGATACATTCTTGAAACAATCCAGAGGGCTTCACGGATTTCGTGTAGGGGTGCATCATCTCAGATGATTCGGTTTCTTCATTTAAAGAGCTCGTGATGAATGAAAGAAGCTGGCAAAGAGTTTCATAATACCTTTTCATAAGCATATGCTAGTTTCCTCAGATATTCGTCTAAGATAATTAGAGTAATTGGCTAGCAATTTTAGCAAGACTTTTTTAGAGGTTGCTCATGAAGACGTACGCAAAATGAAATAGTCCGGAAATGCAAGATCTTACGAATTGACACAAGGTGAGAACGGATTGTTGGACGACAATCGAAATCGGAAACGAGCGCGGATTAAATCAAAAAATTTAATGACGAACTTCTTGTATTACAGCAGATGCATATGAAATTATAATCAAATCGTCATTAATTTTTTTGATTTAATCCGCGCTCGTTTCCGGTTTCGATTGTCGTCCAACAATCCGTTCTCACCTTGTGTAATTCGGTGGTTAATTTTCCGAAATGCTTTAGGACGACTCATGCAGCGAAAACAGTTTTAATTTCTGGTTTAAGTTCTAATGTTCACTTATGTGGAAACCGGCTCGATGGACCATACATTTTTTGTCTTATTGGGGTAGAATAAAATAATAAAAAGGTATTCCGTTCTGATGTACCTGTTCGCCTATGGGCATATGGGATCTTTGGCACTGCTGCGTGGATGCTATCCCGTAGAAGCAACCGTGATTGGCGCTAATTAAATTTCGCCCCCTGCAGTTTGGCGAAACCAATGAATCAGAGCACGGCCTGTCAAAGTGACTGTCAAATGATATTTCTAATGGGATATTTCTAATATTTACCAACTTCGCTCGTGTGGCTTTGCATTCGGATGTTTCGGTTTGCGAGCAATGTGGCATTTCGAATACGTCGAGCGTGCGGCGCGAGATGAACTGTATAATTAATTATCTGGCAACACGTTTTCAGCTATTTATTAGCGGTGTAGACGGCAGACAAATTTCCGGAAAACGTGATTGAGCTGGAACGTTATGAATAAATTAAAATTAATGTTTTTTGTTTTGTTTTGATGGAAAAAAAGAAACATTCGTGTACAGTATGAGGACTAAAAAGAAGGGAGTTGATTCAAATTTACAATTAAACTACGAAAACGTTCAGCAAATGGAATGAAATTTGGCATACCTGTTTATTTTCTTTTAATTGCCTTCGTGCACGTGCAACAGCATGACGTTACCATTCGAATTCTTGAGGTTCACAATGGCGCTCGTTATAATTTACTTTTTTTAATGCAAAATTAAACTAGCGTTTCGCTCTTCCTCTGTGAACGCCATTCTGGATATGAAGAATTCGAATAACTACGTCACAGAGTTGCACGTGCTCGAGAGCAATTCAAAAAGTAAGGACTTCCCAACATTTCTGCTAATTCCATTCAATTTGATGAACGTTTTCATATTTTAAATTTGAGTTTAAATGAACTGGCTTTGTTAGTACTGTTAAGCACCGTAGCAATTTTATTTCGATTTTTTTCGAATCTCTTTATTTTGTACGACTCGTCGTAGCCCAGTTGGTTTAGGGACTGACTGTGGTTTCGGCGGTCCCGGGTTCGATTCCCGGCGC
>JAQGBY010003115.1:0-20331 GCA_034698785.1 Mycogona germanica
GTCGCCAAGTCAGCTTTAATGCGCGAAACGGAACACCAAAGTATACAAAAACAGATTCCTTTCAGCGCGCTTGTATCGAATCAAATATGCACGCGTGTTTCAAACAATCCATATATCCCCGAGACCCTCCGAACAACTTTCGTAAGGTCATTTATTGCTGCCAATTTATAGGTACTCAGTCAAAAGTTTCACCGACTGTTGGCGTCGAGTCAAATATTAAAGACAAACGAATGTACAGGGGATGGGCTCTGTTCAATAGATGGCCTCGTAATCACTGGCATGGTCGTGGATATCTGCCCGATATCTACACCTAATCGGACTACATTAACTGGATTTTGATGAAAGCTTTCGCGTAGAATGAACACAAATGAAGATTGACGAAAAATATTCATGTTATTAAGCGTTGGTCTTCTCTGAAATTGAGCTGAAATTGGGCAATTGAGATCGACAATAACGATCGGCTGACACGTCGTCGCTTAAACTGAGCGAGCGCCCGGAGTTCCAGAGTGTGAAGTAATAACGTATTGTGGTTTTGAACTCCATTCTAAAATCGGTCAGCACCTCGCAAGACAGTGAACATGTTAAAATCGATTTCTCATGCTACACGCACAATCATAACTGTTCAATAAGACGGCAACGGTAACTTTAAAAAAGGCGACTGTAAGAAAGGGTGTTCAAAGAATCTTGAGAAATGGTGACAACACAATTATTAGTATGCTCGTATTGTAGTTACATATTCAAGTGTGCACATGGTCTCAGGAGGTCATAACATTTATATGCACACACACACAAGACCAAATTCGATGACGTGTACAAATGCCTTCGAGAAAACCTGATACACGTGTTTCTCTAGATGTGTATATACGGGTTGCTGCAATTCAACCGGATCGCAGATAAGATACTCCGCACATGCTTTAGCGAGATGGTGCGATAGAGAAAGAGAGACGGAAGCCACTCGCGCAATCAACGAAGTCTCAAAACAAGGATCGTGTTCGCAAAAAAAATCGGATGCCAATTAAAAACCACTCGAAACCTGCAACCAAGCATCGATTCCTCATTCTCTTTTCTATCCAGCTTTCACCGCAGTCATCATCATCATCCCATCCCGTATCCCCAACTTTTGTTGCCCCGAGAGCCGATTTTTTTTCTTCTATAGGAGAATCATTCTACTCCTATCAACCGTCCGCTGAACGGCGCTGCAGCTGCAAAATTCGAGACTACGTTTTTACATTATTTCAGTGGCGCTTGACAGATACGATCCACTGGGGATGTTCCTCAATAAAACTGAACAAATCGATGTTTGGTTACATAAATGGCATCTGAATTAAAAATTTGAAACCTTGAAGGAATGGAAAATGTATATTCCAAACAAATCAGTAAAGCAATTTTTTAAAGCAAGTTTTTTAATTTACATTAAAAAAATTCTGATCAATAACAAAATCATTTGCAGACGAATTTCCTCAGATCTCACCGAGTTAGTTCAAAGATTAAAAGACCGATTTTCACAATTTGTTATCTGTTAAAACGCTTTTTCATTTTTAAATGCTTCGTGTCACATCAAGAGATTACGATGAAAATGAGGGTAATGCCGAAACAAATTTTCCTAATATCGGCAAATACATATTTTATTTGATTAGAGTTTATTCTTAATATCCATGATATTACAATTAATATGATACGATTGCTATTCCGTTATTGTTTTATGATCAATTCTTTATATTTCAAGTGGACTGGTGAAAAAACGTCACCTGAAATTGTATCCGTTTTCCTATTTGTGGCAATTTTCTCATGCGTCAAGTGACAAAGCAGAGCGAAGTCTCTCATCGTCAGCGCCGAAAGCAGCTAACCTGAGCTCTGTATCCCCGGCCCTCCACATATCACCCCCTGAAAAATCCTTGCGTCCCCTAGAAGTGAGAGACTTCCCCTATCCCAAGCACCCACTACTACCCCCTTTTCCCTTGTTTGCCAAAATCCCAAGACAAAAGACGACGGGAGAGCTCCCAGTGAGAGGATGCCAGCGAAAGATAAACCGGCAGAGTAACGAAAGGGTCTCGGATATCATCTCAATTTCGTCTCCTCAAAGCCCCGATAGGCTCGCATGATCGCTTGGCTTGCTCTTGATAATAACTAGGGGCCGGATTTTTAGGATATTTTAATATCTACATTTTTTTCTGTATTGTAATATTCGCAGTCCCGTCAGACGAAATTGTGCTAGGCAAAAAGCTGCAGACTATCGCCCAATTTAAACGTAACTAAATAGGATATTTGTGACCTTTACAAACAAAACCAGAAATGTGAGATATATTCAAATTAACCATTTACATCAAATCAAACTTGATAAAACAAATTTAATATTTCATTCGAATACTTCTGTCACAGAACTGCAAAAATAAACTCAGCAGTATTGAATATGGAATAAGTATTGTATACTTCCGCTTTAGAATAATCCCAATAAACCGAATCACAAAAACAAAATAAAAAAACCTAAAACTATGGAAATTGCAGGACTTGAGTTTTGTTTCAGGATTGAGTTTCACATTTATAGCACCTAAACACCATGCCCCAAAATAATGACGATGCTTGGAGAACTCAAGAGGACAACCTTCCCGGGACTACCTATTTCTAGCCGGTTGTCAGTAGCGAGCGTTGTCATATATTGAAGATAAAAAAAATTCCAGCCATTAATTGGAGATCGAAAGAAGACAAACAACGAAAAAGAAACGTAAATAATTGAATACGAGTAAAATGATATCTGGAATACATTCTATCTGTTTAGATAGAGCAATGGTTATAAAAAGCTGGGCGCATCGTTTGTTTTTGAGTATATCAAAACAGCCATCTTAAAGCTAATGCAATAAAACCAGAGCCAATTTCCGACCAAGTAACTATTCAAGTAACACGAAAACATGGAATGGTTATATTTAAAATGAAAAATTAACAAAAGACATGCCTTTTGTACGAACCTGAGCATCTTAAACTGTTTATCTAAATGAAGTAAATAAATTGTTTAAAATTACTAGCTCAGCATGTCCCCGAAAATTGTGTTTTACTGTTCAACATTTTACAGTGTATTAATAAAACGTGAACTCAAGCTAATATTCAAGATCTGCCCCCTCCATTAATAAGTATTGTCCCCTTTTCACAAATATTATACTGTTATCCCGAACAAGGTTAGCTCCGATGCTTCGACACAATCATAATCTGTGCTGCATCTTATTTTATCACTTAACAATTTTTACCTTCGTGTATCCCGTTTGTTGGACGGGCCCCTGCCGAATAACCGTACGATAGCACTAAGGAAAGTGAACGAGTAACGTTGACGTACGTGACCGAACCGGGGCAGGAAAACATCCACCAAGACAAGCTACTAAAAGTGACACCGACGCCAAATCTGTTTGGCAATGGCAATAAGGTTAACGGCGGCAGCCAGGCAACCCAAAACGACCGACACTAAATTAACTCGGGAGACAACACAGCATTCTATTGTGGCTATTCGATAAAGCGCATGTCTACGAGTGCTGCTACTTCTTCTACGCGATAGAGCAACACGACTCATTGACCCCGAACACCACTTGATCCCAAAAAACTACAGAGCGAAAACAGAAGTCAATCAAGAGGGCGATGATAAATATTTAATGTAGAAAAGAGGTGGGTCTTATATGCTCAAGTAGGATATACAGTCCCTAAAGCGATCTTCGTATTACAGTAGCTTCAGCAGAAATTCATGTAAAGGAGACAAACGCGGCGGATCTTGAGCAAATGACACAGCATTGATATCGTGATTTTTACGTCACTCAGCCAACAAAATACGACCCTCCTCCTCCCTCCCAAATTTGTATTCGCACTTAATGTTTAAGCTTGGATTGAATTCGTAAATAGTGAATTAATTCAGTAATAAAAAATGCAATTGAATGAAATAATGCTCTTCTATAAATCATTCCAGAAAACAAACTTTGATTTTAAGGTAATTATGATTTTTAATTCCATAGTTTTCACAAATCTCCAAGTGTGAAAAGAACGCCTTTTTCATACAAGAATTAAATATGAGAAAGATTTGTTAGGACGTCTGGATGATATTAATCGGAAATGGTGAATTCGGAACCGAATTCAACAATTCTGATTATGAATAAAATATGATTAAATAAAACTATGCGTATACGATCCAAATTGCAGCAATTCAATAGGCATTGTATTTAAAATTAATTTTCACTCGCAAGGCAAGACGCAAATCTAATTGACAAAAAATACGAAATTCCCCAGCGAGCTGGCAACACTGAACGTGCAAATGAGAACGAGTGCGAGGCAACACACAACGGAATGAGAAACAACAACAATGTTCGCGAGCAAAACTGAAATAGAAACGCCAAAGTGCACGCACCGCCCTCTTCGCCGTTCCTCCTCGCCCCCCTGGCATTCGTCTACCAAATTAACACCATGTGTAGAGCGGATCCTTCACCCCCCCCCCCCCATTTTGCTTTCGTGCCTGGTGAGCTATGCATACGCCAGTTCGGGAATTGGATTGCAACAACAAACCACTCATCCCGCATTCTTCTCTTCCGGTCCCCTCTCGTTGCAGCACAGAGGTGGAGCTCGGCCAACGAAATGTGCGCGGTGGAAACCAACACGATTAAGTCAGTAGTAGCTCACCTCAGCTGGCTTGCAACGCCCATAAAACATAAAACGTCCATTATAATTTTTTGAAAGCGAAGACAAGAGTTAATTGGGGGGATTCCCATTCTCTACAAATTCACAAAAATTAGTCTGGGTCTGAATTCAGGGATAAAAGAAAGTGTATCGTTTTGACTAAAGACTAGTTCAGGAAAGCCTCGATTGGAATTCGGAGGCGAGGTAGCTTCACGAGATGCTTTAGCCCTTACATCTCTTCGGACTCAGACGGTATCTCACATCTGCAAAACATGTAATTTCACCAATTCAATTTTAAACTCGTACATGCCGTTGTTTCTCTCGAAATGTCTAACTACTTCTGCACAAGATTGGCTGGGTAACAACGACTCGTGATGGTAACGTCCCAATTTCCAAGAGACATGAGGAAAGGGTCGCAGACATATGGCGAAGCCGAATAACATACTTGAACATGCAGTTAACATGTACTGTCAATTATCAGACAGCGAAAAAAAGAAATACATTTGCAAGCCTCTACGGGATTCGACCCGTAAACCGATTTTTGAACTCAGAAAATGTCAACTACTCGGTTTAGTGGAACTCCAGCGAAATTCCGATCAGCGTTAAGTCATGATGATGCAAATGTACATGTACGAATATATCATGGAGGGGAACCAAAGTTCATATTTTTTTTTTAATTAATCAACAAGATCGATCCAATGTGAATTGATTGTCATGGCTAGTGACGCTAGTTGGCGCCCACAGTTTTGAAATGTTTCTCACAAATATTGGGCCGATTGAGAAACGTTTCTTGCCAAATCGGAGACGACAATTCTCACGAGAAATTAGTAATATTATATTCCGTTAGTCATTCTTTCCCCAGAAATACGCAGCAAGAAGACGGCAACGGTCAATCTGATAGACTGAAGTCCCGATCCACCTGCGCAAATACGTGTAGTGCAATGGAACCATTTCAAAAATTCAGAAGTGGTTAGTGGTGGTAGCAAGCCGTGGGGTGGGGGGGGGGGGGTCTTAAGAAAATCACTATTCGTGGTAGGGGCGGCAAAAGCAGGCATGCGAGCGTTTTGTGAGAGCACCCAATCGGATATTCGGCAGTAGCGACGACGGTTGATTCCGGTCACGCTCGTCTCCTCTCGCCTGGTGCCGCCACTGCCGCCGCCGCCGCCACCGGCCAACGCTTGGCTGACCATGCGGATGCTCAATGCGTGATGCGGTGGTGGTAGTAGCGGGAGGAGAGATACACTATTGCCTTTATCCGTCCGGCAAACGAAACAAAGAGTCCCTCCCCCGCGCATGCGCCGAGAGTGGCGGAACCGCCCGCGCGGACCAACGAGAAACGAGCAAAAGAAACTTGTCAAGAAACGCCAACTGACAAAAGAGACGTAAAAAGAAATAAGTAAGGAGTGGGTCGAAAATGGCGAGAATAAGAAACTGCGGAACGAAAAACACGACAGTCCACAATAATTAGCCTCACTTCAACTACAGCAAATTATGAAATCATCATGTGATCATCCCTTCACCGACTGTGGCTCGGCGGTTCCGGGTTCGATTCCCGGCGCGGGCTCTCGAAAATATCGATCCCTGGGTACAGGTCGTGATTGGGTACAGCACCATGAGGGGTACGTAACGCTTGTAGTGCGGTTGACTACAGTTGATTAGAATTTTTTTAAATCGACATAGCACATAAGGTGCCGCATGCACTGCATCGTGGGTTCAATTTCGAAACATCGAGACTTTTGGAATTTCTCGGGCGAGAGAAATTCCTATACAGGCGTTCCTTCGAGATTGTGATGTAAAGCGATGGAACGTCTTAATGTACTGTATCAAATATGCTAACTTAGGGTGAGTAGTCTAGGCTAGTCAAAATTAAAAAGGTCGCCTGGGCTGGTTTTAGGGAGAAAATACTGGCGGTTTTCTTAAATAGCTCAAGAGATTAACTTGGTGAATCTAAATTAAGAGTTTTTAAAGAATTTATTCATTTGGCTATAGACGACATTTTTACCGGATATATAGTGCGAAAAGATTTGGCAACTCCTGAAGCTTAAAATGCATTTAGTCTGATTGGAGCACCGGATCTCGAATATTTGCCCCATTTCGACCGGACTGTGCTCCGATATAAAGATAGGTATAAGTATTTACAGAAACTCTGGACCGATATTTTTAAAGAGAAACTTTTTCTGTGTTACTTCAGGTATATTATACTCCTCTCAGCGTTAGTCGTACGTACGTGTTCGAAACCCGGCAGCCGCGATGCCCTGTTTTTCGCAACCACCAATCCTAATTTATTACGTCTGGAGTTCGCCGTTCGTTAATTTTTAATCCAGTACCGTCCTGCCACCTCCACTCCATCAAACATTTAGTTCGGCACTCGCCTATCTCGCACCGCACTGGCCCAGACACAGCCTAATGTGCATCAACAGTATACTCAAGCTAAGGCAGTCTGGGTCGCGTCCTCCATTGAGTTATATATATATATACCAAGGTGGCGCCACTCATTTTGGTAAAAACAAGTGCAGAACTAGAAATGGTGTAGTAATGAGGAGGAACAGTGGGAGGTGACGGGAAGCACATATAAGGAAGCCCCGTCTATTACAGCTATTACCAGAAAGCCAACTAACTGCGACACACCAAAGGCGCTACTTCCTAACTTTAAGCCATTTTCTTATATATTTAATGTGCAGGCCGGGGCACAATTTACGGCCGGCGTAACAACGAGCACGAGGCTAAAAGGGGGGTCGAGTCCGGCCGACGGGAGAGCGAACGGGCCGCAGCACGACGGCTCAGCACCGCGGTCAATTATTCCATCGACGAGCATGTAGTGCAAATGTCTTAAGTGGACGACGCCGCCGCCGCCGCCGCCGCCGCTGACGCCGACGTCGCCCAGATCCGACTGACGGCCCCGGGCGCCCCCATAAAATCCGGCGGACAGGATGGTCATAATCGCCGCCGGCGAGCTTCTCGCCTTTTTCACCGCACCACCCACCAACACCACCTCAACCCTCGCCCACCGAATTTTCTCCTCTGCCATTCTGACTAACGTCTCGCGCCATTGAGATGCAAGGCTCGACGACCTATAGCATCAGTACACCTGAGCCACCACCAACGCCCCAACGGAGCAGTGATCGATACCATGGAAACTAACTTTCCAAATACGTCCCGAGCCGGCCAGATCCAAAAGCCCAAATTCATTTTAACCACACGATATTATTCATATCGGAGTTACGTTTTGCCGATTTGACTTTCATTTACACAATCATGCATTCCAATGGAACAAAGCCTTTGGTCAAGGTCGTACAACAACGGGTTTATTTCTGTGACCAGTATTTTCCTCCGATATGAGGTCAGTGGAACAGTTGGGTAATTAATGTCGATGAACCGAATCGACGCGATCGTTTAACCTCCTATCCAGTCATTTTGTTCCCCGGAAATGGACTGGACTGCAACCTAACCAATCAAAAACATCGGTATCAAAAAGCATGGCTATCAACCAACAATATCGTGGCAAAAAAAAGGTGGCCGAACTCCAGCCTTTCATGTCGATGGCCGGTGCCATTTCCTCTATCCCCGTCGCGGATGACGAACCCAGAGTGAGCGAGAGACCACCGGCAGCGGTGCGGGGAGAGAACCCGCTGCTATTTGTTGTTGCTCATCCGAAATCGAGCCACCGCCCGACGCGCGCCCCCTGCCGAGAGAGTCCATAAACAATGTCCATCATTAGCGAAAAGCAGAAGCCCGGCAGTTTCCAGTAGTACGAACTACTACTGTTTGGAAGCAGTACTATCATGACGGTGGTATATAAAATGTTTGGCGTTGGATGTCCGTCCGTCCGTCCGTGCATGCGGTGGGTGTTTCTACAGACTACTACACACTATACTGCACCACGGTCAGCCACCGAGACCCATGTTGTACAGTGCCTCCGCGGATCGCCTATAAAATATGCTGTTCTAAACGATGGATGGGACCATTAAATTTGTAAGGAGGGTGGCCGTGATGGGGCAATAAGGACCGGAACGAAATTTCCAAAGTGCCCGGTCCGCTACATATATTCACGTATATATATATGTAGCGGACACGTATATAATAAGCTCACTCTCTCTCTCTCGGACATCTACTAGTAAATCATAGCCGTGCTTCTTGGCGGGATAGTGTTCAGTCCAAATGGTCCTCGTAATGTGGAGTAATAGCGAAATTGGAGCATCAAGATATGCCATAACGCGAGGCACATAAATACGTTAAAGGTCAGAGCAACGTCAACGGTTAAAGAAATATCGTAAAGAAAATTGAGATTTTTTGTTCCAGAAAATTTATGGCACGTCAATGTACTGTAGAATCCTAATTGGTTAAGAAAATATTTGTTGGACAGACTTAGTCGACCAAAGTCCTTTTCTGTGAGCTTATATATGAATCCCAGGTATCTACATCTGATCCGCGCGCCAACGAATCAAAGGATTGGAACCAGTAAAAATGATTCAGTTACCCCGAATCGCACTTTTCCCGCAATGCTCACCTTACCTTCATCAGATTTCAATAGAAAGCTCCCCCAAATGGTAGCTTGCCTGCATTGCACCCACGATACAATTCGCAACACTGAAGTCGTTCATTTTGCCAAAAAAGCAAAACGTTGAAAGCTAGATAGATATAGTGTAATCTGGTAATATCTAGCTTTCAACGTTTTGCCTTTTTGGCAAAATGGTCATTAACTCGACATCCGACTCGGCGTGCTTCGGCACTTTTTTATTTACTGAAGTCGTTCGTTTGTTTTGTAAAATACAGTGAAAAAAGCTCATTCATCATTTACATTTTAAAGTTATCAAAATGTTAAAATGTTACTTCTTTTGTGCCAACAAGTATCCGCTAAGTATAAAACAACCTGGGACAATAAGGGAATTCGAAGTTTTTAAAAGCAAAGCACTGTTAAAAACAGTGCAACTGCATTTGCCACACAAAATAGTCACTCACCAAACACCAACGGACGATAAGATATATCGGATGTATCACACTTACCTAGAAGAAAGAAAGAAAAACGACATTAAAATGACGTCGAAACATACAGGCTTGCCGAACGCTCATAATACAATTTACAAAAATCATTTAGCTGGAAAGAATTGTCGACGCAATTGGCAAATAGAGCGCCTTGGTCGCACAATCGGCGAAAGTAATAACTAAATGAATTCGTAAGGTTAGATTTTCACACGGTCAATACTGAGTTTTCAATGGACTCAATTTCAAAATATCTAGTTGTACACGAGGTATGAGGAGGATCAGCGCTAATACAGCGACCCACACACACACACACACACACAACAGAATAATTATGCACACGTACAATATGACGTGTACCGACAATACACCAAAGTCAGCCGAGGAAGCCGAGCGATAAGAGAGCAGGCGAGAGAGAGAGAGCGAGAGAGAAACCGCCGAAAATTACGACTTAATTGAACAATGGGCGAACGCAATGGCTCTTCCCCAAAAGCTCGCCCACGCCATTTCCGAGAAAGGGACGACGACCACCGCCACCAACGGACACGGACCGGCGACCGTGCGTGTCCGGGGGCCGGGTCTTCCTCTCTCTCTCTCCACCCCCTTCCCCCGCAACCAGCCCCCCCATCAAAAATGCCGGATTTAACGAGACAGTAGGTCTGATTAGAGGCTATTCTAATTAATACCAGATTTAGCTTGCCAGACGCCGCCGCGGCTTGTTGCGAGGTGTGGGCCGAGCCCAAGAGTATTCGTATAAATGGGACCGACGTGCACTGAGATGTCCTCCTCAGAGCGGAGACAAGAGCTAAAAATAACCAGCTTACGCAGAATGGAGAATAATTATCTCCATTTTGTGGGTAAACAGAAGCGGTTGTCATACCAGAAACAAATTCCAACAAATTTTATTAAATTCCGGTTATTTCCGGTCAGTTGAATAAACCGCCAAATTGAATTTTCCCGTTTCTAAAGCGGTTTTAAATGCATCGAATTTATTCAATAACGACCAATACTTATTACATTAATCTAACTATTTACATCAACACTAGATGACTCTGTTCTCGCCCTTTGTCTCGGTCGGATAGTTAAGAGTTAACGGATTATTATCCCAACCAGTTGGTAGGACAGCTTGATTCGAAGGCCACCTTAAGTGTATCACAAAATGTTTGGTGCAACAACCAGACAACCAACCGGATAGCCTTATATTTTGAACTGTCAAATAGGGTAAAATGTTGAACAATTAAATATTGTTTAAAACAAGTAAGTCTAGACTTTTGTTATTTGCCGAGTGGCAAAGACTGGGGAAGTTATTTCAAACTATTTCGTTTGGTCATGCACTGAAACAAAAGAATTCCTAACAACCGGCATCCTCCAAATGAGGAAATATTTGCTAATTAATTGCAAACATAAATTCACGTTACGAATGATCGCCCACATCACCATTTGACCACATCCATACATCGCCATTGTGTAGACAATTGCGTTGCATTGTATATCTGCTTACATGATTACAATGTTCAAACCCCCATCCACTAATAAACTGCAATAATCCCCTCCCCCTCTTCCTCTCCATCCCAGTTGCCATAGGGCACTCCATCCGGGCAGGTGTGTATCACATACGTGGTGGTGGTTATACAAACAACGGCAAACGAATTTTATTCATAATTTACGATCCCCGCCAGAGACAGAAACAAACAATTAATATTGGATGTGACCAACCCACGTATGAATAGATATTTATTCATTGGTGCCCCTCCATCCCCAAACACAGACGGACCAGGAGATTAAATCGAGGCTGCATACAATGTGCGTGTACTTCTGAGACCCAAAACGAAACTACCTTTATTACAGGCAGGTGACCGGCGCTCCATTGATTTGGTTGAGCAGAGCTTAGGTATTTCTTCCAATGGCAAGCGCGAATCTATAGTTTTCCCATTGCACAAACGTGGACAACGGGTCTCAGGATCATATAGTAGTACGTCCAATGACCCGACGCATATGCGATGCAATATGATTGTGTAGGTTGACAACGCCTATTTCCAAATATAGATTCGCTGCAAATACAGGTTAACAGTTCAAACCAATTTGGCTAAAAAATAATCGGTTTTTAATTAAAATTGGTCAATAAACAATGTATGTGGTACTAGAATGATAATCCTAGAAAAATTAATTCGTTCTTTTCCAGCGCAGGCTCAATAACGGTGAAGAAATCCGAGAGTGGAACACCTTAGGGGGCAGAGCGGATGTTGCGCTCAACCGCTAGTTGCGCAGGTGTTTTAAAAATGTTACACATTTTTAGCAGTAGGAGTAGGAGGTGTCGAAACTAGGGAGCTGTGATTCTCCAAAGCGTGTCCCAAGATTGCGGAAAAACCGAAATTGCTAGGCCTAATGACGCGAAACTCGAGCTAATTTCTAGCAGAGAAGTTACGGAGTTGCAGTGGTAAATAAAAAGTGGGAGCCAGAAACCCAAAGCGAAAAAGTACTACACGGAATGCAAAACGTCCGAACTCCGCGAGAGCAAACTAGCAAGAACTGCGCACTTGCTTGTGCGTGCGTGTGGGGGTCAGCCGGTGACCCTTGCCTGGGACAACCGGCTCAGCACCGGAGTCGCCACCTCGTGGCGACCCTGGCGCACCCAGTGCTCGGTGGCTCCCAAACTTTGGGAGACCATCGAACATCAGCACTCCCTCAGAGGTGTCATTCCCCCAAAAGAAGGTTAAGGCACAGATTAAGCCATTCCAGACATTTGACAATTTGAAATTCGAGAAATAGCCGATCAAAACTTTTAGACAATATAATATTTTTGAAAAACTTTTTGCTTTGAAAACTGCTCACTGCTAGAAAATGATTTGAAGAAAATGTTTTTGAAATTTGAAACATAATGCTTTGGAGGGGGAAAAAATACTGTAAAAAAAATATTGCAATCAATTTCCGATTTTTTAAGACAATGTCTTATTTTGCGGTTGTCTTATTTTCAAATTGAGACGTATACATAATGAAAGTGAGACAACATTTTCTCATAAAATGAGAAAACAAAATTGTCTGACAAGATAAAAACTTATCAAAAGATATTTTTTTCAAGATTTAAGGTCACTGATACCTTAATTATATGATTGGACTTTTTGCAGTGTACTTGTAACTTGTTAGACAGCAATTAAGGACAGTCTCCAGAACCGTAGGATACAATGAACATGACCCTTTAAATAATTTGGACGCATACATCATTTTCAGGCGACAACGAAAAGTCGAAATTGTAATTGTGACTTGTAACGTGTTGCATTGACAGTTTCGATATTTCGATTGTATCCACACCAGTAGTGGAGAAAGCAAAAATAAATTGCCGAGAACATGACAACGCCATCTAGTAAAAATTCGAGATGCGAATAGCAGGTGTAAATAAACACTAGGGTGTCGATGGGAAAGGGGAGGGGGCCTAAAGAAAAAAGCAAATTCTGCGAGATTTCAATTTCATGAGCCGACTCGTTACACCTGACTGACTTTCTCGCTCACTTCTCATTTGAAACTAAAAACAATCTCGCGCCAACGGCATTTTTGGCATTTCTTGCGAAACACCGTCCCATCCTTTTTTTTCTTCAAGTTTCTCAATTTTGTTTTTTAGAAAGTTTTTGATGAAATTTGGCGACAACGTGCTTTGAATATGTGACGCCCGACACATATAGTATCCTATAAAAGCGCCAACACAATCATCGCCTCGTTGGAGATGATGTTCGATAGGGGGAAAAAGATGGGGGAACACATAAGGGCACACGTCACTAAAGGGGGAGTAGGAAGTAGGGGAGGGGGACGCACACACTGATAATCCGGGACGTGTTTCAACCGCGTTGACGATCTATATGAAAAGGGAAGAACGTGGGCGGATTTACTTTTTTCTCACTGTAAAACGAGGTATTGGCGAATTCGTGAGCAGATTACGGAAACGCCTCCCCTCTCCGCACCCGCAATCAAGTCTTATAAAAATCACTCCACCCACCCCCGACAAGTGCTGAGCTTGTAAAACACTTCGACCGCATTTCTCTAGTCAGCCGACCATTGTTATTTCAATTGCCGAGACACGTCCGAAATTAAATAGCGGCTCACTGTGGTCCGCCTTCTAGTTTAAACGGACTACACAATGTCAACGTGTATGGAAATCTTACAAGCAGCCGGAGAAACTTGGGCTTCTATTCTAGATGTTGTCAAGTGTCATGTTGTCAGACTCAAAGATTCGTTCTAGTTGTCCAATTTTTAAATATGCGGGGTACCGAATTTCCCGTAGTAGTGCTTTCTTTTCACTACTGTTAAACTAAACATTGGAACAAAAAAATAAAAGAACTTTCGCATAAAAAATATTTCGCTCCAGTGACAGTCCAAAGTCTCCAGGGGACGACTGGTAATTTTGTGTAACCTAGGCTGCCTAGGACAGTGTTCCGATATTGCACAGGCTGGGATCACGATTTACCACCATTCCGAAAGAGGCGTGTCCAGCCCGAAAATAATTGTTTCAACGGTCAACGATCACCATTGCTTTACTGACAAAATATATTACAACGACAAATGCATAACATATAAACTTGATAAAGAGTATTTATCCTTTAGTTTCGGGCATTTTAATATCGCCAGATACCGTCAACGCGAACTTTGAACTGCCAAGCGCAGAACATAAGCCGGGGCTGAGATTAATATTTTCGCAAGCAACCTCCTCCATTTCAGTCCCAATCTTTTAGTCGTTTAGAATGCCACCAAAATACACGTACATGATAGTCTATCCCCGGTTTTCATCAAACCCTTCCCAAATGGTCCTCCCATTGCGCATAAAACTGTTTCAATCACATTTCATGGATGAAAAAAAACTTTGCCAAAGTTGATGGTTTTCACTATTCCAAGAAAACACCAGAAGAAGAAAATGGTACAGCTCAAATCATCTACAAACACTCCTATTATATTATCACAATATTTTCTTTCCGACCATGTGTGTTTAATTTTTTTAAACAACAACTTCAATAATAATTCATTCTATTTCAATTTTTTAAAATTCCAATGTACTGTAGTCAACTGCGCAACATGCGTTACGTACCCCAACATTCATTAATGAATGTTGGAATGAGTAAATTGTATGTTCTAAATATTGATTACTGAAATAAAAATAAATAGTATCATGATATTTTAGAACCTATAATGACAGAGATGGTGAATTCAGAACAGCACCGAATGAAAGAGACGAACACGAGTGTCGGACTCACCATCTCTGATAATTTATCACCCAGACATCCTAAACTTATTTCTCATTAAAAATACAGTTTGATTTATTTTAATCAATTTACTAATCAATATTTTATTTCGGGTTAATCTTAACCCAGGGTGAAGCCGGGTAACCACCTAGTTTCAAATAAAATCATTAACAGCAAAAAAATATAGTTACTGTATAAACTCAAAATATTCCAGACATTAAATAAAATTTTGAAATGACAACGTTTTGCCAAGGCAAATTTCGGTACTTTGTTAATGTAAAAATGCGATAATGAAATGAAACTGGTAGCAATAGATATCAGTTCCACATGTACGTAGAATGGCCGTCCTCATCTTCTTTAGAAATCCAGTCAACCACACCGCAAGGAAAATAAATAATAAAAACATCTACTCCAGTGGATGAAGGGAAACGTAGATAATGGTGTTTCCGAAAAACGAAAATGAGCATTTTTTGCACACTATGTTCTTCTTCGTCTGACAAGTTAGTTCAGCATCTCTCTTTCTCGCTCTATCTCAATAGGTACTTGTATATATTTTATTTTTTCGTCAATGTACTATTGAAGTGAAATCCCAAGACCACCAAAGATTTGGTCACATTTGTTCAGTAACATTGATATTGTATGCTGAGATGATATACAACAGCGGCTCGTACTTGTAAATATTGATGAACGACAAATAAGTAGATTTCAATGCCTGGCAAGGCGAGGCGAAATATTATCCTACGAAATGGAAGTCTTGTCTCGACGCTGCTTTCATATTGTCAAAATAAAATTTGAATTCGAAATATTCGTGGAAAGTCTTGTGGTATCCAATGAGCGCTGGTAACCGGCGTGAACAGACCGACTCACTGAACCCCAACTAACAAAAAAATCTCGATAGTTTGCCGATCATCGATTTACTATTATTGCAACGAACTAACTGATTCTCGGGAACACCGCCAGAGGGTGTCAATAACAGAGATAATATTTACAGGGGAGGAGAGAAGGAACATATTACGAGCGGCTTAAATGCTGGGAATTGCAGGACCACAATTTCTTTCTTTTTTTCTTTGATTTAGATATTAGAGAGGGTCTACAATCCAAAATACCTATCCCAATTGAATCCCACGATAACAATTTAAATAATTGCGATTTTAGAATGTGTCCATCCGCACACACCAACCAATAAAAAGTAAACATCCATATGGACTTGACAGGAGTTTTGACAAATCAAATAGACCCAGATCGTCCAAATGGTAAAGACATCATCTGAAGATACATGAAAATTACTGGCAGACATCCCAAATAATAATTACTCTATAACCATATTCAAATTTTAAAAAGAACAAAGCAAAGTGTATACGCTAGCCTCGTAATTGAATGACAAATTTGGAATTAATGTTGGCTTATCCGGCAATGTGAATTGCACGTCTACTTAGTCGGTACCGTAATTACACAATAATTGGACAGGAAAGCGATCCATCTACTACCACAACTAAGATTCCAACAGCAGTTCCATTAGTGTCCGTTCTTACATGTAAATTTAATTAACTACGTGACAAAATGAATACAGGCTGTCAAGATCGAGCGACATCATATTAACTGATCAAATAACTCTCGATTTCTGCTCCATGACTTGAAAAAAGAGCAGACAATGCTGGAGGTTATCGTTCCCACTATTGATCACCAACGAAACCTGCCGTAGATGTCAACGCCATCTATAGGATAGTTTAAATACTTCCGAACTAAAATATACCACAACTTTTGTTTTTATTCTCGAGATGAGGGAGCGTTCTGTTATAAGCTAGCACCATCGATTGCTTCAGCTGGCTCAGCTAGTACCGGAATACACAAACGGAAAATGATCGAGAACACGAATTTCGGGACAGCCCGAACGAAAGAGACGAACACGAGTGGCGAACTCGTCTGGCAAATAATATTTTACTATTATTAGTAATTGAACTGGTAATGCCCCGGCAGAACAAAAACTCCAAAAAAATTCGAAATTACACCATGAAATCGTGAATGTTTGTTTCCCGTTTGTGGAACGGGTCTCGTCTCTTTTGGCATCACTCTGCTTCAGCTTCGCCGTCATTCCAGTCGGAGTCGTGACAATACATGTCACCGTGGTGACGCAAAACTCGGTTCCCGATGCGAGAAAGAAGCCGTGACCGAGGCCAGGGAGAACGTCATGCCGGGGGGATGGGGGTGGTTTGGTTGGTGGGTGGGTGGGGGTGGGCATTCATTATGGACGCCGCGCGGTCAGCGCTGCGGCTGACTGGGGATGGGTAGGTGGCTGGAATGAGGTGAACGAGAGGTGGTGGGGGGGGGGGGGGTGAGAGATAGAGGGGGAAGTTGGTGTACGTGGAAACCAGCCTTAGGCAGAGGGTGAAGCAGAACGTGTGGCCGACAAGCGTGGATGCTGACGTTTCGGCATCGGGCAACCACAACCGAACCGGTGCGTACTTCAGAAGGACAGTCATTAAATCCTGCAATCAATCGAGCTCGAATTATCTCCCCCCTCGATGACGCCGTTATCATTAACAGTGATTTGTCAATACTTCTGTTTCTATTATATAGAAGTTGTCTTTCATTTTCACAGGTCACAGGTCGGGAACTACGACTCGTCGTAGCCCAGTTGGTATTGCGACTGGCTGTGGCTCGGCGGTTGCGGGTTCGATTCCCGGCGTGGTCTCTCGGTTATTCGATCCCGGGGTGCTGGTAAAATTGTGCCACTCACATAGTGCCTAAGCACCAAGAGGGGTACAGAAAAATCCTGTAGTGAGAGAACTACAGTAAACTAATAAATAAATAACAATAAGGCATATCAATCGGGTGATGGCTACTACAGGCAGCGCTTTAAAAATAACTATACACGAAAAATATGTAAAAAGTCGACAGTGGTAAGTTTAAGGATAAATGTTTGCACGGCTGCCCCGTGCTTTTGCACTTATGCTTAATAAATAAATGTCTTATTATCGAATATTGAGACTTTCGGAGAAGACAGTTTTGAAGCTTCCTGTATGTTCTTTTCTTGCCATGCTGGTGCAAATGATAATAAATAAACCGATCACATAGCTTGGCCGAAATTTCCCTGGTCTTGTGTTTTGCCCACGCACAATAATCCCAACCACTGTGTAATTACTTTTCTATTTTATTGGTTTTGTGAGAATTTCAAGTTTGTTTAACCTATCTAGTATATACTATAGCGACTGTTTAAGATGGCTGCCTGTGGAAACGCTACACCGGTTGGCCAACAGTATATGCAGCCCCCAAAAAATCAATATAACGACAAAAAAAATGTCGTCGCAAACAAAAGGGGATGCGCCACGTGACAGGGGGGGCGGTTATAAGTGTTGGCAGTAGAGTGAGGTTGTCGGGAGAGCGCGGAATGGGGACGGGGGACAAGGGTGGACGGGCAGAGAATTCTGCTCCGGCATCTCGAACGGGTTGCTGGTCGAGAGAATAGTCGCACTCGCACATCATCATAGAGAAACGGGAACATCGCACTCGCCATGGTCAATGAACGACCAAAACACGTACAAAAAAAAGCATTTATCGACAGATATTCGATAGACCCTTCGGAGACACCGAGGTCTGTCTGCCAGTTCGGAATCTCCCACCCAGCAATACAACGAATTCAACCTCGCAAATCGCGCGTCTCGAAATTGGCAAATCGAGACACATGCTCGTTGGAATTAGGCGTTCAATGGGGCAGAACTATTTGACAAGAAATGAATGACAAACGTAAGGTTCCGAACAGTGGTCTCAGGTGACTAAATATATATATGCAATATACTCGTCGAATAAAAAAAACGAAAAAAGCTAGCACCAATGGGGTTCGTGGCGCTGTACGAACGCTTTCTTTCGGACGCGCGTTAGCACATCATAAAACAGCTAATAGCTTTGGCGTGATAGCAGAACGCCGATGGACAACAGAAGTTGACGTCGTTGATAGGTGAAGGCTCCCCCCGCCTATCGCGAACATCCCCCATGTCTAATCGCAAATTTTGTGGGCTTCCTACAGAGCGAAGACTGAGCACAGAAAGAATGATAATGCTGAACGGATATACGACAAGCTCGTTATGACACAAAACAGGATTCCATTG
This sequence comes from Mycogona germanica, assembly GCA_034698785.1. Taxonomy (NCBI): domain Eukaryota; kingdom Metazoa; phylum Arthropoda; class Diplopoda; order Chordeumatida; family Chordeumatidae; genus Mycogona; species Mycogona germanica. The sequence continues at coordinate 18,956 of JAQGBY010003115.1, forward strand.
TTTTGTTTTGCATAAGAACGAATTCCGCAAATAGAGAATTGTCAATGTACCGCATTTCAGCATCACTATAGCAACACACATCGGTGCAATTATTTCGATATCAACAATCAACCCCAATGAAAACGTCACTTCAGATGTTACGAGACCGGAGAAATCGTATCCAAATAAATGTATTGAAACACTGTAAGCTGTACTCGCGCCTACTATTTATGAATAGACCAAACTCAATGGAGAGCAACACCAATTTCGAGCATCGACAGCAAATTGCACGATAGAAGTGTGTTTTATTTATTATATTTAGATAAATAAATAAAATGATAGATGTTCACATTAACCTTATGGAAAACTATTAATTGATTATGAAATTCGTTTTTTAAAAAATGCATTACTCATTTACTATTTTTTTTTTAATTCCCATCACACAGCACACTAGAGTGGCACCATTGCTTGCGCAACTTAACAGCTCTAGGTGGCCTGATGCGTTTATTATTCGATGGTATTCAAAATTTATCAACATGATATTGAAAACTTGGGATGGCAAGGATGAGCAAGTTGCTCATTTACTATTACTTGCATCACACTCTTCATAAAGCAACACAAGAGACATCCCTTGCTGCATTAAATATCCTATTTTCAGACGAGGAGTACCGTATCCTATGTTGCGTTTCGGATTGGTTGACGTAGACTAAATCAGGAAATATCCAAAACACTCCTCAGTTTGGAGCCAAACCGGAAAGCACAAACCTCAATCGCATCTCAGCCAAAATTTGAATGACGGATAAGAGAGCCTAAACCGAAGGATGTACACTGAAGACATCCAGAGGGAAACGAGCGGAAACTGCGCATGTCAACCGTCGTTTTAAATGCGCAGATTGCCCGCAGATGCTCTTTAGCGGGACCCGGCAGAGATCATTCCAAAAATTGTGCGGTGACGGGCGGTGGCAGTGGTTGATGGAAGGAGGAACAGATGAGTGGGTGCGGAGGGGAACGACCACGATCTGCCCGAAACATCTGGCCCGACGAGTCTCCCGTCCAACTCCACCGCCGCCATTAGTCCTCCTCCGCACCACTCATGTCGATAATATGCCATTATCCCCCATTTTGCACGTAAAAACGGAACCCCCTCTTTTTTTTGCAGGATGGAGCGTCGGTGGGCGGTGGTGGGGAGTTCTTGACGGGCGCGGCGGCGGACCCCTTGAGCGTCCATGCTGCCCAGGCCCACGTCCTACCATAATATACTGCTCTTGGGTCTGTAATACATCGCACGCCCACTGCAAAGTGGGTTCCGGTAACGGTCGTCCTGCGCCATAGGCTGGTAGTGTGGGTGGGTGAGTGGTGGTGGTGGTGGTGGTGGGGGGGGGGGGGGGGGGGGTTGG
>JAQGBY010003116.1:0-20330 GCA_034698785.1 Mycogona germanica
GGGGAGAGATATGGACGGATGGAGGTAGGTAGGGGGGAGGGGGGTGTTGGGGCGGTGGCTAGGGCAGATTGTTGGATAATAGATACCGTGTGAAAATACCACGTGGATATTTGTCTGTTCCACTTTTCTTGCGTTAGCGAGCACAGGCACACACATACGCACCCAGAGCGAGTGTGTTCCTTCCTCTATGTACGTCTACATTTTGCTCTAGACTTTTAAGATATGCGTAATAGCGGTGTTTAATGCTGTTACGCGTTTGTTTGCCATCTGCATGTGAAATTGCCATGCTAATGAAGTTGTAACACGTGCGCACCCGTGTGTAGTAGCGAGCGAGAGAAAGGGGGGGAGCGTTGCTACCTCACCGGGGTGCCATTCGAGTGCACAAACACAGAGACACGGGAGGAAGGGTTGATCAACCGCTTGGCCCTCGGATGAAATTCAATCGATTTTCAAGCGTAGAAATAGGGCACACGAGCTAATAACATGCTAATGTGCTACACGAATTTATCGATAAGAAGCCTCATTTAAATACATTTAAACGATAACGCTTCCCCTCGACAGTTAGTGTAGTATTTCCTGTAGAAAGGTGAGCGAGCATGCAATATTACTAACGCGAAAATTAGTTCACATTTTTAGTATTCTATAACATGTTTCCTCATGTCGATGTGGACGAGGAGGACGTGCTCTAGCTAGCTGAACTATGGTGAAACCAGTGGAATAACCTATGGAAAACAATACCTCCCTCGAGGTCACATATTTTAAAAAAACACTTATTGTTGTTCAAAAATATTTTATTTCTTCTACGAAGTCAGATACTTGATAATCCTCTTCTGTAACTAACGATAATAAATGCACAATTATATTCAACAATTAACAATTAGGAGTTCGGATATTAAAAATCATAAAATAGCTTCGAATAGCTCAATACAGAGTATAATATGCAACCTCAAATGCACCAAGATGCCATAATTCTTTTGAAATTATATTATCACCCCTCTGAATGTTTTGAGAGGTATTTCAAATCATTCCTTCCCTGGATTTACTATTAAGGAATGGTTGCCAATGCACAAAGTTGGTGCCGCACGTTGAGCAACCCGCCAAAAAATAATAAAACAGTTTTTACCAACTAAAATGCAATCCTCTGGGGTACAGTTGATAAAAAAATGTTTTTCTTTTTCGCTTGCAAGATGCCTGGCAGAGCGTCGTTAAAATGTGGTTCCAAGTCATACAGCGAACGCCACATGTTCTCTCGGAATATCGACTCATCTAAAGAGGTTGATTTGTCTGACAACAGTATAACCGTGAAACAACATGTTATTCCCAATGCACACGAAGATTTCAAGAGTGCTGCAAGTCTTATAGACATCGTTTCCACACGCTGTTGACATTTGTTGAAGCTTTTAGAGAATTGTTCGTGTAACTTGGCTCAGAGATTATTATGTTTTCTTTTTGCTATTCGCGCGGCAAATTGTTTGCGTGTACATCTGGAAATGTGATAATTGTGGTACAAGGTCTCGATTTTATGAGCATTTTATTCAGCCATCTGGACATTTTTAATTTTAAAAAGTGGAGGATGGACCGCCAAAAAAAATAAAAAGAAATTACGTATGTGTGTGTAGAAGAAACATAATTTGATTTTTATTGTTATTGGGGAAACACAATTTTAGAGAGAGAGAGAGAACGAAGTTCTGTTATGCTACTTTACTTAAGATAATTTCGTTACGCTGTCATTTGATGCCATTAGGGAGTCACGATTCGCCGAGCGAAGATGTTGGCACGTTGTCTTGTATGCTAAATCGGTACTCAAAGCGTACTCCAGGGATAAGCGCAGATGCCGAATTTTTTCAATTTCGCGAGAGCATTATGTTACCGCATCCGTTTGTTGCTGCAGCAAATATTTAAAAATTGAGAACAAGAGTTCACTGATCTGATTTTCGTAAATGCATTCAACTAATATGCAAATCCTCTGTAAACAGAGATGGCTTAAATCGTGGTGAGTGCGTTATATAATTTGACACAATAAAAAGGTCTCTGGGTAAAATACTAGCCAAAAATGTAGCCAAAGAATAAATGTACACTTTTCTTTTGTTAGGGTGCACCATCTTTCAAAATCATTCATAATGTTCGCTCAGAAACGTTGTCTAAACCGATTAAGCCACACGCAGGCCTCTTGAAATTGACATATTTGTTCGGCAAGCATCGTCGATGGAAAACTATGTCACCCCAACTGTTGTTAAATTGGAAAGCAGTGGTGCTATACACGAAGCCTCATCGGGGGTTGCTTTTGGTCAAAAGCATCGTTCCTAAAGGCGCGTCTACACGACGACAGCCTTCTGTCGAATCCATAAGTCTCACCCAACCAAACCTTGCAGACATGCCAGAAGACAGTTCCCTGTGATTCTCAATTCTGAAACGGTTAATAATATTCCCTAAAATACACAGTAATATTTAATTTCTGTTAATATTATGGTAGAAAATCCACAACTTAAGATTTTCAATAATTTTCTAGACATGTACATGACTGTACAATAATTAAACATGCGCAATCAACTCGATATCCTTGGTGTTGTACGGAGATTTTTCGAGTTCATTAAGGGAAGTGAATAATGCAAGAATAATATTTATAACCAAACGACCAACACACACAAACCATAAACATGTTCTAATTTCAGAATCGTCTAGACATGGTTGTGTTTCCCTCGACGCTGGATCTATGTCATTTGTTTCACCAATTATCGATTCGCGAATCCAGCACAGATTTCATTCCCTGTCAGAACTGTTAATCTTAATGCAATCTCGCCGTGCATGCATACATACTGCGACATCTCATTTACGACTTGAGAGGAGTTCCCAGCATCGGCCAACTCTTAGCCGCCAATTTCGAATCCCAACACATCTTCCTAAAGCCCCCGCGTGTTACGATAGAATAAATTTCCTACATGGGTATTCTCTTGAATATAAGTATGATCAAACGATAAATAACAAGCAACGAATTTCAACATTGAAATGCAATTTTTGAAAGTCTCATCATTGTACGCTTTCAGCGTTGCATTTCAAAATGTGGCCACAGGTGTGCGTTTGAAGGTATCAGGAGGGCACAGAAGAACTCAATTGGTCCGCCGTACATACCATTGGTTCGATTGCATCCAGAGACTTCCGTTAAATACGTTTACTCCGAAACATCTCTACCCCATTTCGCCTAAACGAATTTGCGCTACAAAAAATTTGCCGGTCACGGCGGGAACTGGCAAGCTCCGAAATGCCAGCACCGACAGACAGCCCTGAGCCGACGGGCGAAATTGACCTTGCTTTGGCGGCAGACCTCTCCACTCCTTACACCGGCGAACGATCTCCTCCCCGGCGGCATCAACATTTTTTTGTCCACTCAAGAAAGCGGAGATTCTTGCACGTGTGCGCGCTCGCGCCAAGGCTAATTTAGAGACACGACCAGCGAGAGGTCCCCATCGGCTATCGATGAGCACCAATATCCTTGTGAGACCCAGCGCCTATACAGAGTTCTGTATTTTAAGATTCGATAAAAATAACATCTTACCAGTTGTCAAATATCTATTCTGTTGTCCCGGAAAAGAATAATGGTCAAACGGATTGGCAAAACAAGATGACTGATTTTATTATCGCTTTAGGAGAACCGGGACAAAGCGTGTAGTGTCCTATGTCGCGGTATCTTGATGCTGTAATTTAAAAAGAACCGCACTTCCATCCGTTACGTACCCCTCATGGTATGGTACTTAGGCATTATGCAAAGTTATACCAGTTCCCCGGGATCGAAATTTTCGAGAGCTCGCGACAGGAATCGAACCCGGGACCGCCGAGCCACAGTTAATAGAAACGCATAAGAAAATGCAGTACAGAATTATATTCTGATTTGTAAAGCATCTTGATGCAAGACGCATTTTACTTTTTTATTTCCAACCACTGTAGTCGCTTCACTACAATCGTTTCTGTACCCCTTCTTGGTGCTACAGCACTATGTGAGGGGCACATTTTCACCATGGTACCCCGGGCTCGCAATTATCGAGAGCCCGCGCCGGGAATCGAACCCGGGACCTTAGAGCCACTCTCCTGTCGCAATACCGACTGATGGGCTGCGGCGAGTCGTTGATCAATGCATGGATCACCCCATCCTAAGATTTTTCTAGTGTCACATAAATGTAAGATACCGTCCGAAAACGGCGCAATAAAATTTAAAATCCGTCTGACAAGCAAGCCCCTATATATTCCAGAAAATATATAAGATGGGCGACAACGTTGCAAGTGAAATATCCAGGTCGTCTCGGATTACACTTAAACATAGTGCGCTCAGATCAACGCGTTCGATCTCAAGTGGAGGCGGGGTCTCCTGAGTGTATACGTCACGTGACGGACCCCGGACAATCCTGGCTCGACTTTTCCAACTGTGATCGCCTCCGACGACCTGCACACGTGTTCACTCTGGTAACGGCGGACAAAACTCCCACTCGCATACATATACATGTATAGTCGTATCTATACGGCCCTATTGCGAGCGCATGGCCTGTTCGGTAACTTCCTCTCCTCCCCCGATGATGGCCCCGCCGCTCTCCTGAGCTGAGTTTCGACACTAAAGCAATGCGTGCGCCTATTACTGCGCCAGAAAAAAAGGGATTACCAAAGGCTAAATGGTTTCCTATGTTATTAAGTAATGGAATTTGTCGAACGCCAGTGTCGACAACGACAGGACCAGTGTGCGTCTGTATGTGTGCTTCTACAGTATACGCCTATGTGTATGGGCTGGCGCGTCTATACAGCCTCATACTCGGTTTTTTTCTAACCCTCTCCCGCCCCCAACACACACATTTCTTCTGTTTTGTCTTCCTAGGGCTATGTACAGCTGAGCTTTATTCGGCAGCCAGATTTTTCTTAGAAGAAATCAATCCGGCACTTTTTTTTTGTTTGGAACTGCAAAAGTTTGAAGTACGCCTACATCCTGTTCCAATTGGATTCGGTGTTGTCCAATTTCGGTTGGTGAAGCAAAAAAAAGTTTAATGGTTTTTTGTGGAATCTGACTTACCAGAGTTTAGGGTTGAACCTGTATTTGTTTTTTGACCTTACGTACAAATACAGAACCTCTGTATTTGCATCTGGTAAACAGTCATGGATTCAGATTTCTCTTCTGCTTCGTGACGGGATTTCTAATTTATTTTAGATAATTTGTAAAAGCAATCGTGATTCATATTATGATGCGATGGGTAGGAAAAATATTTAGAATTTTTCTTTCATGTTAGATATCTGAGAAAAAGAAAAAGTATTATTGAAAAGAGGCTGTCAACAAATATTATAAAGTTGTATTTCTATTTTGATATAAGATAATTATATGATCATGGCGCTTGATATGGCTTCCCTCTTGCTGTTGCTTCCCCTTTTTTCTTTTTCATACTTTTAATTATTTCTAGATTGGGGGCTTCCAATTGGGTAAATATTCTTTTGATTTAAATTGAGAGGATTAATGTATTGACCACCCCAACATAGATCATGGATTAGTCCATGCTTCGGGGGTGGTCAGCGTCCCCCTTCACATTCTGTGTTGGATGAGACGGGGATAGTGGTCCCTAATAAATAAATAAATGAGTCTGTCAACAAATATTATAAAGTTCTACAGAAGTATTTTCCAAATTGTATCATCTTACTTAGTATCATCAGCGTCTCTCAAGAACGCCTTTTGTAGCTGCGTAAAAAATACAAAAATGAAGTTTAGATGTTCTTATAATTTTGTCTAGGTAGGGAATACTTTTTAAAAATGCAACTAGGCATTGAGTCTCGCCAAATAGACGCACGACATGACACTCGTTTTCATGAATGATTCTCTGCAGACGTGTCGAAAGACCATTGGTCGTCACCACCAAAAAAATACGGATGACGTACGGAGACGTGCCCCGCCATAGGCAATGTATATAAATATTCGCCATCTATTCTCGGTCGGTGGCACGCACCCAGCTATATGCTTATCGCGTCAGAGCGCTCGGCGACCTCTGTCGGCCCAAAAGGGACAGCCAAAAATCCGGTATGGGAGAATATCTACGGTATTTCTCGATTGCGTCAAAGCCAATTTTACTAAATTAAATGAGAATGAAATATTCATATTCGAGCAGCAATCGACACAAAGTTAAACCAAAACTGGGTCATTAAACATGTGGACGAAATTCTCTACCCTATGTACCAAGAGGGGTACAGAAAATCCTCTAGTGATATTACACAACGGTTAATTTAAAAAAATGTACGTTTACTGAGATGGTCCTGATCATTGTCATTGTATTTTTTTAAAGATTGCATGTTTATATTGTTTCTCCGATTTAATCGTAGAGAACCTACGATCTTTAAAAAATACAATGATAATGATCAGGACCATCTCTTGTAATGATGGTTAAAAAAATGATTATTGCATATGCTTCTGACAAGTGTTGTTAAGAAAACCAACTGTTTCAAATTATTAAATGAAGTGGAATTCATGCTCATCATGCTCAGAAGATATTTATTTCTGGGGAAACCTTTTTAGAATCATGAAACTCTATTGACAAGTAGATCACCATCGCCCTCTAGGGAAGGTAGAGGGATCCAATAGCTGGTTCACGTACGGCGAGCAATAGTAAAAGTGAAGTCGTAAACCTCGTGTACAGATGACTAATAAAATCTCAGTTTCTCGGGCAATACAAACCCCCTTCTATCAAACCTTTTTTTTTCGTCTTCGCCATCCGCGCGCCATGCGCCATGCACCACACGGTACTGAATGTCAGCCTTATGAGACTCTGACAATCTCCGGTTCCTTCGCGCTTCCTGCTTTTACAGAATCCCCTGCCTCCGTGGGCCATCTATAAAGTAGCCCGACATCACCATGATCATCATCTCCGCCTAACGAAATTGTCCTTGTGCCTAGAATCCACGTGCTCGTCGTGACAGGGATTGGTTCTGAAAACGAGTGGGCCGTTTCATTTTTAAAGTGGATTCCCGCTCGAAAATACGAATCCGTCTACTCTCGTTAAAGGCAGGGCAGTTAGCTGTGACTAGAGGTTTCTAGCAACCAATGACACTTAAAAGCAAACCCCCAAAGATTGAACTTAGATTTATTGAATTCAAACCACGTACTCTTCCTTCAAACTTGTAGTTCACATCAAAAGTTGTTAAATATCTGTGTATCTGATTTAAAGCTGATTATTTGAGCTAAGTCGATCTTCGGGTTTTATTTTTGCAAAGATGTAAATTCTTCTAAACATCCGATAACTGTGGGTTTCATTTGTAATTATTTACTCGGTATTTATTTAATACTTGGATTATTCAAGTAACGCTTTAGTGATTTAAGAAAGTAGATACAGCTGTTCACACATACATGGTAGAAATTGCTATTTTCTGACGTTTCTGGAAACTATGTTTTTATTTCTTATTCAAACATAGCTCAAACATTAAACAACTTTCATGTTCAAACACCTGTAACCCATTACAAAAATTAGTTTTTCCAGTGCTAAGTGCGTAAATGTATTATTGCTAGCGAGTCAATATATTTTAAACTTGTGAATTTGTATTCATTCCCTAAGCTGTTTATTTGCACAGCCCTTTTTCGGCAATAAGAAATCGGACTGATAGACCTTTCTGAACTGCGCAGAAATTCAAACAAGTTTCACAACTCAGTAAATATTGTTCAGCTGACTAGAAATATAGAGTATGTAGTTCTCTGCTGTATGTATACAGTATAAGGTCGACTAGAATTTAAAATAAGTGTCGCGGTTAAAATTGTATTAAAATATATTCAAAAAAATTCCTATTACGACAAAAGCAAGTAAAATCTGTACCATTCTTTTTCGTTCGAGTATGTACGACCGCAGTCGACATATATTAACATTATATACGTGTGAAATTGCGCCTGCTGAGGGATTTTATTGCTCACCATCAAAAGTCCCTCGAGTAGCGAACCGCTCACCACCATCTCTCGCGCCTATACCGCCCCGCTACGCCCGTAGCACATGTTTTAAGTGCTCTTTGTCACATTACCGATGGACTACCAGGTCGGCCACATTCCCCGCTCGTGTTTGTACACTGTATAGGAGACCCGGGGCCAACCCCGACAGACCGACCGACTGCACTCACGCGCTAAACGGACATTCCTTCCACCACCCCCCCCCCCTCCAAACGCCTGATGCGCTTACACCACTTTATGACTTTGTGATAAAATGTTTAGATCGTCTGCAGAGAATTTTTTACGCCCTTTGATGCTGGAAATCGTGCTCCAAACGCCTTATAAATGGCTCTAAATATGCGCCGTTAGCGGATAAGTACCTTCACCGCCCCCCAGACCACCAAAGTACATTGTCAACCCTCCACTTGTACTGTCAGATACAATTTAGTTGCGTTATTTTGTTGTCATGCAAGTTTTTCACTTGCGGCCTTCTCTCTTTTTTCTGCCGGCAAATAAATATGGTCCAAATTTACGGTGGAAAAAGGCCACGGGCATCAAAACGATAACACAAAATGGGATCACGCGAGTTCGTTTGCCGCCTGCGTGTTCAATGAGTTGTAATGTTTTGAAGGCAAAAGCCAGTCAAACACGTATCCGATATTCGAGATAACCATTTTGTTTAGCGGTTTGAAAAAAATGTACGAGGATGTACAAAGGATCATTGGGGTCACCTGTAGTTTGAAAACGTTAATGACTGACCGGTGGTCATATCCACCATTTCTTTATTACTCGCGGGTTTTCAAAGTCCGAATTTCGCCACTTCTGTTTCCTAAATAAGTCCTGCATCGTGTTCGGTACCCAGATATTTATTTACGTTTCTGAAACTCGAATGGGTCGCACTTGCAAGCTAATAAACGAGAACCAAATCTCATCGTTTCTGCGGATTTGTGTCATTAAACCATAGTTTTGAAATAATTAACCAAAAACTACCGAAAGTTCATTGTTTCGTGGTTAACCAACTGCAATGTCACTCAGCTAATTGTGATCCCTTTATGTAAATTGTAAGATCGGGGAAAGTATTCTAACAAATGCATAATATGTGCATATACAGAATATACCGAGTGAGTGGATAATACTTGCCATAGTTCATGACTACTTTTATGTTGCATATTCATGTTTAATGGCTGAAATATAAACTTTGTTAAAGTTTTGAGAAAATCATTCGATATCTTTTCGTAGAAAACGTATGATGCACTATCAAGCGAGCATCATCTGATTTCATAAATTGAAAAGAAATCCAATTTGATGAATAATTTGTAATTAAAAACTTATATTTTACTAGCGTGTTTAATGTCAAAGCAATCGCAAGAGCATTTTCATTGACCCCATCAAAAGTTTAGATATGAAAGCAAACCTTTATGTTTGCTGGAAAGCGAACGTTTAATGCAATTACAGTGTAATTTAGCCTATTCGGAAACATTTCAAATGTCAACAACCAGGAAAATCTATTTCATGTTATCAAAATTGCTGAAAAAAATAACAATTGAGAAAATGAAAAATAACTTCAAAAACTTTTAAACGTAAGTTTAAATATCATGCCATACATCAAAGATTTATTTGTAAAATACAGTCCCAATCCCTTTAGGGCATATCATTTGCATAAGGCGTACTTTTGGATCGATAATCTTGATATGCATGCAAATATTGTACAGGTACTAGTGTATGGCACCATGAGTCGGTTGGTAAATTTCGATTTTAGGGATGCGCACGTGTACCAATAATCGATATGAAAATATTCAAATACGTTAAATGTGCTCGTCGATGTAGGATAGGCAACTCTAATTATACGTACTACACTTGCGAGTTGAATTGTGAATTTCATTAGACGATCCACCGTCAGTTGCACATGTAAAGCGCCACACTTGTCACATAGTATACCTACCTTTTATTACGAGCGTATGAACATCAATGTGCAGGGTGCCCTTACAATTTCATTTTCAAAGTTATGTTCTAATTTGATTCTATGAAGTCTATCATTTCCATTGTAGATGATAGTTAAAGAGAAAAACTCAACAGCATATTTCACAGAAACCCTATTTAAAAAACCAAACGATTTGGATCACCTTGGAATTACACACAAAACGTGTAAGGGTACCAAAAATATAAAACAAATGATAAACATATTTTATAAACAATATAATAGGAAGAAGAACGTCTGGATTATTTTCAATTTAAAATGGGGGGTTGTGTCCGGGACAGGCCGGACGAAAAAAGACAAACAAGAGTTGGCGATAACTTTTATAATCTAATATAATAATAGAAGGTTGCAATATACGCTACAGCTAAGCGGAGGACGATTCACATCTAACAAATTTACCACATTTAATTTTCCACTGGAGATGTGGATGTGGTAAATTGCAATTAAGTTAACTATTTCTATAAATGCGTTGTGCACTGTGTTCAAGAGAGAATGATTTTGCATATGAATTTTGAATGTTATGTTTTCCAACGATTCCGGTTGCAATTGTTCCAAGTTTAAAAAGTAATATTGATTGCATTAGTTATTTTTAAAAAAATCACACATGTTTGTTGGTACGCGAATTATAAGTCCAAAATTACATGCTCACAAACGCCTGTGGTGTTTGTTAACTGCGGTCTGGAAAGAGGCCATAAAGCCTACTAATGTGCTCGTTAGTGACCTTTTCAACCAAATAGTGATATGTCCTCTGGTGGTCATCTGATAAAACTTTCAGCTAATTAAGAGAAGTTGGGTAAACGCTATAGGGGACGTCAATAGGAATATCGAACGTCATGCTGAAAACATTTGCCCTAGGTCAAAAAAGGGTAGCAGCGCCATCTAATGTTAATGCAGAGTAGCAATAGCGCGTACTGTATAATAAATAGATTGGCGCAACTGTCATATTGCGGGCGCCCAATCTCGAGAAATTGTAATTTTCTAATCGAAACATGCCTTCGCTCTTCCTTCGCTTTCGCATATTTAATTATGCATGCTCGCCCATTCGTCAGACCGCCGTGCATAGACCATTTTTATCAATTACAATTTTTATAGACTCCTCTTATACAGCTCCTCCTCTCTTCACCGACATACCGCATCGGCTGATCCAATATAAACTCCTTTAGATATCCAAAAGCCGCTATACCTGCGCCAACATACATCACTACACCTTATTCTTCTTGAGACCACCAGCCGAAACGAACCACGTCCTGGATACGTATTACACATTTGTTTTTAATTCAGGTTGATTCATACATTTTTGTAGCTACTATAACATGTTCTCTCATTTGCAGTCCACTCTGCCCTGTATAAACATTTGCACAAACTTGTTCATCAGGTGATTGTTTGCAGAATGAGATTAAGTTGGCTTCGAATAATGCTACTAATATTGGTCATCGGCTAAAACATGGAGCAATCTTCATGTCTAAGAAACAATTATTATTGTTACTGTATTATTATTATTATCATCATTGTAACCGGAGGTTCACTTTCGTTGAAACCATCTTTGAGGACAAGGTCTAAGGACTCTTATTATTATTAATGTAACCGGTATTGTATTTGAGGAAGTGGAGGTCTAAGGACAACATATCAATATTTTCGTTCTAATAATTTCTTAATTGGCGAATTTTGCTAAAGAGCCAGACTGCGCATATTGAGGAGCTCGATAGTAGTGGGAGAGAACGCGATAGAGCAACAACCTCCGATAATTGGAACTCGCGAATTTAATTACGCGGATAATATATTTATCGACACAAGTAGATGGGTGAATTAGATACACCATTAGCGCTAACGTATCGATCTATCCGCTTTATTAAAATAATAATCGTTCCGATGGGGTGGAGGTGGAGAACTAGGGGTGTTGGTGGAGGTGGGGTGGGGGGGGGCCAAACCGCTTCCCATCGACAAGTGCGTGCAATCAGCTGGAAGTGAGAGTCGCGCGAACATGGGCGCTCGCGAAAGTCATTCAGAAATCGACCGACCCCAACATCAAGTGATGCGCGGAGAGAGGGAGAGAGACAGAGAGAGCGCGCTTGACGTTGCGGTTGGTGAAGTTTACAAAATAATCCACCCGAGACCATCCGATCTGAGCAAATGAGGTGCCCAACTGTTGTGACCGAGCGCCATCTAACGAACAACTCTGCCAATGACGATCGCTCCAATAACTTTGCTTTACAATGTTGAAATAAGTATCCTAGCTCTGCTGGGATAACGAACTCGGTCCAAACATTGATGTCTTATTCTGGACATCGTAATTGGCATTTTAAACCACGATGACCGGACAGTACATTTTTATGGTCAGGTTTAACACAGAAATATCACGCCGTCAGCCAAGCTAAGCTACAGATGAGATTGATGAGTACACACTTAAAAAAATGTCTCATTTTTAAGACATTTATTGTCTTTTGAGATGTGTAAAAATTAGGAGAAATAAATTGTCTTAAATTACAATTCTATCATTTTTAAGGCAATTTGCCGTATTAATATATCTCGTTTCCCTATAATTTAAGACAATTCCAAGTCTCAAATTAAAATCTCTCAAAGATGAGAGCGAAAGTCTCAAAAATGAGACATTCTCTCATAAGATATATTATAGGATTATCTTAAAAGATATATAAATTGTCTTAAACGACATTTCATCGTAAATAAAGACCACACATGTGTCATTTTTTAAGATATCATTTTTTAGTGTGTAGGTAATGACATTTTAGAAAAATGATAAAAGGCATTTTTTTCGCTCCGCCATTCAGTTCAAAACACTAAGGGTGCTTTAAGAATTACAAGGAGAAAATATGTTGGGTAATTTTTAAATACTGTTTTAACGCAATTTAAATTTTTGAAAGTTTTGACAGATTTCACTGAAGCGGTCACTAAACACCATGATAATATTAGCCATGAAGCAAATGCCAAAAGCAGGATCTGTTTGTTTACCATGTAATGTTTTTTCAGCTCCGCTCAATCCAAATGTACACACATTAATACTTTATTGAAGACCTTTCGAAGATACTTAAGTCATCCGGCGTTTTGACACGAAATCTCTTTGGATTATTTCTAATTGGATGACAAGGCCTCATCAAAAGAGAATTTGTCCTTTTTCTTGGGATTGGGAGAAATTAATTGGCTTTGCCAGTTCTGAAAACTGATGCTAAAAATGAAACATGCTTCTGATTCTCGATTTAAGTATATCGATTATTCCTTCATGAAAGTACAGAGTTAGGAACCTTATCACCGCCAGGATGGTACGAGCTGCCTAATACTAAGGAAATCATGCACTTTGCACCGATTAATTCACTAAATATGCTAAGATGTTTCGAGTACTAAGATGGGGTAGCATCGAGAAACACGCTAGCCATCAAACTAAACTCCACTTAAAAAACACTTCGCCCGACATAGTACGCTTTTCTATAAGGAAACTTCTAGATAAACCGATTCAAATTGCTAACTAATGATTCATTATAACTGGAAGCACTTGTTAGTCGATTCAAAAATAGCCGAACATGTCTGAACTTATGTGACGCGCAATGTTGCCCGCCGTCACATAATTGACGCAGTGCTAGGCAACCAGATCGAGTCAACAGAATAATAATTTTCCGAACTCAAATGAATTAAAAAGCATGGCTGTATTATCAAATATTCCTAGAACTGAGTTGTAGCATCAATAATATTTTTTAACGTATGCATTCATATTTCCCTAAGTGTGGTCATACTTGTACATTTGCAGACATGAATTTCATAACTTTAGCAGTTATGAAATTAACGAATATGTTATGCACTTCATGTACCTGTACTTTTTAAGCACTGTCGCATTATATTTATAACCCAGATAATTAAAGGCGCTATTTTATTATTTAAATGCTTTCGTGTACGTTATCCTTTCAGACATGTATTGTTTTTATTTTACCAGATGGTGGTGTTGGCGAGGCGCTCCCAAATAATTCATTATTACCGCTGATGGCATTTCACATTCGTGAGAACTAATGTATCGCTCGATTATAGACAAAGGTTAGGGTTAAGAGATTATTGCGCACCAGCTGTATCCTATCAGCTACAGTACTTATGAACAATTTTGTTTGCTTCGCAGTTGGGAGTACAAAACTAATGTTAAAAACAAACTATTTCTATATACTATAAATCTCTTTAAATCCCTATGTCTGGTTCTCAGAACCACAAAAAAAGGTTTCACAGAAGGAAAGCATGCATTTTTTGGAGGTCGTGTCTACTGTAACGTCGCGAGAAATTGTGACAAACCACCAGGTGCGGATTATATACCTGTCGCTCTCAACGTTTTTTTTTATTCTTCTACTGTCGAGTTGGGCGCTTTACAGACCTGAGAAACGTTCGGCGCCGCACGCCATATATTAACTCTTTACGGAGTCGTAGCGGTGGCGGCGGTGGCGTCACCCAAATTAATTATCTCCAGTTTCAACTGAGCCAATGTTTTATTCTTTTGTGCATGTATGTGTAGTGTGAGTGTGTGTGTGGTCCGCGTTGCGGCGATTCTGGCACAGATATAGACTACTGTTTATATACCGGCGTGGATAGTGAGGGGGGAAAAGGAGGACAGCTGAAAATTGCAATCGGCGACTAGCAGTAAAACATCTCCTAAAGTCCCTGCGGAATCGGTCAACAGACCAGCAGTAATTGAAAACACGACTGCTGGCTTGTCTCTGGAAATCTACGGACTTACAAGTCTCGCCGCGTCACGTCTCTTTTTTTTCTTCTATTGGTGTACATACGCTCTTTTTAACTCTCGTTCGATCACAGCACAAAAAAGTTAAAAAGAAAATGTTTAGTCGTTGTTCTTCGATGTAGATATATATATGAATGTATTGAGAAGACAAATACAGAATTCGTTTTTAAGACCGAATTTATAACTTCAGGTGTGCGTATGCTCGCTACAATAAATTCTAGTTCCCCATGCTCACTTTCGGCGCAGAGTTCGAATGTCAGTTTAAACGTTGGGGGAACATCGCGTCCTCCTGGGGCACCGTTCTCACCTATTTGTCCATGAGTTCTGACGACTTTTTCTTCCGGTCAAACACACGCGAATCTTGTCATTGCACAGTTGTAGCTCATAGGAGACCATTATTTTGAGCTCAAAATAATGCGCTGTTCGATCACGGTTTCAGGATTTTCAGTTTGGTCTGTTCAATTCAACACTGTCTTGGATCTGTTTTAAACTCCATAAATACGCTTTCCGTTAGGCGTGGGTCTTAAGAAGATCTGCGATTATTTTTCCCCACATTTTTTTCTGAACGAAACGCAGCCATGAATCATGTCATTTGTATATAGAGTTTCATTGGTATATACTGTACGTGCTACTATTTCTCCATACTCTATCATCATGCCAGCAGATTTGCACGTGTGTGTACATTGCGTTTAACCGGAACCGCAACAATAAATAAAACAACCCGCCCGACATATAAGCAAACATGGGTTTTCAACAGTCACCATACGATCGACCCTCTTCGCCGAATAGTGGGTTTTCATCGTTTCACGTAAAGACCGATCCGAAGTTTAAAATATACATGTACATATATATGCACTGTATATATATATATTCTGTCTGTATATGGTGTGTGTGTGCTTAGAATATCCGTATTGGAAAAATATTATCGTGCATCTCGTTCGCTGTACATATATTATATAGGCCAATATAAAAACAATGTCTCTGGCAAGGAGGATATTGCACGTACAGATGTGCTTGGGGTGGCGGCGGAAAATGGAGAGAATATAAAGAGAGATAAATAGATGGAGAAAAATTGCGATTGATTTGATGAAAAAGATGGGCAGGAAAAACTGGAGATGAGATTGACATATAATGTCTCTAGATGGCGTTAGTGAATGTCATTCTGAAGCGAATCTTTCTGGGAACGTAGAGCGCCACCTGGGGGGTTTTATGCACACCTGATCGCCCACATAGGAGATGGCAAATCATTCTCACTGGCGTCAGGTTCTCACCACATTTATTCAACAACATGAAACTGTCATTATCTTTAGAAGCAATACGAACGTTCGATGACTGTTTCTCAATATAAAAAGCAGAATAATTCAAAAAACAACAAGCTTTCACTGATCACTTCAGTTCACTCGACCATTACATCGACCATGGAGCGAAAATAATAATCATTTAATTCACGTAGCAATTATATGCCCCACATATATGGAGCATGAGACTTGCCCGATTTTTGCCGGTAGGCAAAATCAAAACCAACTGCTAAGTAACTCGACTAAGTCATTGCATACTTGTTGCTTCTCGATGACTTAGGATTTTGTTTAACCGAAATTTAATTATTGATTTATGGTGATCAGGTAAAATGTGGTCATCCTCCATTTAAGAGAACTATCGCACGATTCAGCTCTCGTTGATTATTTTTGACAGACTTTGTTCATGTGTCTATATAGGCCACCAGAGGCCGACATTCAAGAGCGAGACAAAAAAACACACACAAAAGAAGGCCTATTTGGCGATTGTCGTCTGTAGCTTGGGAGGAGGAGTTTCTCGAGAGCGAGACCTTATTCCCCAACGACCGTCAATTGCAAGACGTGTTTTCGCCTTCGCGCGCAATATGGACGCGCGTACATCACGGAGATGCGTTCAGACGTTTATTGCGTCTCCTCTGTCGTTAGAGGTCGCTGAAATTAAAACTTGTAGGTGGGTGTACTGTGCCGGGAAACTAACTGCATGTATAGGAGGGGAGCCCACCAGTCTTGGCTTCTTTTCCACTCACTCAACTTTAGCAGTCCATTATAAGGTTGGTTCACAGTGTCGCTGAACCAAATACGGCCTAAATAGGGATATAGACATCCCTCTCTTTCAATTACATCAAAATAAAACTATGTTTGAATTTTTGAAATTAAAATATCCATTAAATTTAAACAAGCATGTGAAATTGTTTCAAAAATGTGCTTAATACCTGTACAATGCAGCAGTAATTTTAAAAATGTATGTTATTTATTGCAAAAATTGCATTTAAGGCAAAATTGTATTGCAAAAACTATTGCATTTTGAACAAAGATCAATATTTTCAACAAAAATGCAATCTAAGAAGTGAAAAAACAATCTACATAAAGGAGCTTCAGAATACACCTAGGTTATTTAGTTCTATCTATTGAAATATCTTTGCCTAGTCTAAATAATTTTGTGGTGAAGATCACCATTTGAAAATAATGTTTAATATATTCAGAGTATCTTTTTAAACGAATAAAACATATTAAAATAGTTAAATACTACAAAATAATATAAAAGAATACCTTAAATTTTTATCGTAATCGAAAGGTGATGATATTGTTAGGATATTTTGTGCCAGTATTTTCTATTAACAACTATTTCATGAGAACCTACCCATTGTTGTTGTGAACGGCACTGGTAACGGTTACTCCGATACGCCCGTATTTATAGGCGTTCTATTTCTTCATTATTTTTTTTTTGTGATGGATAAAGGGTAACTTTATTCCACGAAAAAAAATATAAAAAAATCTGACTGGTGGGTGGGTACAGAGGTTCTCTTCTTTCCCCTGCTCGCACACACACACCCACGACAGTATCTAATTCGCTTCGATTCGAACGCAACGAGTCTGGAATTCTGCCTGTAATGAGAAATCCAAGACCCGAATTTTTCTTTCGGTTCATACTGGAATATGGTGTCTGAAAAAAAAACATGTGATTTATTGTGTTTTTGCGTTACGGCATTGCCTTTGTAACTACTAGTATGCAACCTCCTGAGACCTAGGTCGATCCGAACAGGATTTCCTGGATACTGTGGCTAATAATAGTTCAACATATAGTCTGGTACTTGAAATAAATTGGCATCGAGATTTACCGCAATTGCATTTAATTTGAAATGTCCGTTGGCAATTAAACCTTTTTTTTCAAAATAAATATACACACACCGTGATAAGTAGTTGGCGCAACTTCCTCGCATATTTATTTCACCCAATTTTATAACTCGGGACTGTCGAAGGAAAGACACGCGTATTTTGCTTCGATATTGATTTTCAAAGTTCGGGTAACTAGTTTGTAGCAAAGCGGGCGGGCCAAGGCCAAATGCTCATAGAGTGGAATATTGTCTTCTGTTTTCCTGACGCTTTCTAATGAAAACATATGGTGCGTTGCACACGCTATTCGTGGAGGGGATTATTTAAGGATATAACTGCTGCGAATTTTGGTCGACATTCAACCTAACCGTTCTTTATTTCTCGTCTCGTTTTCTTTCCTTCCCAGATCCTCCCGTCGTCCGAATCCTGCCAGACGTCGCCGAAGTGGAGCTCAACGAGGGCGCCACCTTGCGGCTGTCTTGCGCGTTCGAAGCCAATCCGGTCAACCAAAGTAGCGTCACCTGGTTGCGCAACGGCAAGATCGACATGGACGACGACGACGACGAGGACGCGGACGGCGACGGAGTGGCCGACAATGGAGAGAGTGACGACAACGTCAAAGACTTGGACACGAGCGGCGCCACTGACGACAAGGACAATGACGATGAGGTTGGCGCTTTCGCTCTGGAGATCAAGAACATCAGTCGCCACCAAGCCGGAGAGTATAGCTGCATGGTCAGCAATTTGGCTGGAGTGGGCATGTCCGACAACGCTGTAAACGTATCCGTCCTTTGTAAGTGACATATTTCTTTATATTTAATCTTTTATTTATTTAGTTATTCGCGATAGCGCTAGATCAAAGATCATTGTGAAATGTTTTATTTAAATTATTTCTTGCAAACGTATATACAAGTCATACACGGGTGTAACATTTCTATTTTAATATCATAAGAGACATATAGAAAATTGATTTTTATTTTAAAACCTTTTTAGTTATGATTCTCTAGCGAAATGTTTAAGTTTCTTACACGAAGCATTGAAGTTTGATAACCGCTTCTCTCGAAGTTTAAAATCGATATCGTCCTTTTTTTTTAGTCATTTTCTCTTAAATTATTTTTTGTGACCGCTGTCCTTCGATGGACCTTCCCAGACTCGTTTGTATAGAAAAAAGGAAGATGTCTGTGATCTCTCTTCTATCGTCTCATCAAGCAATCGAGTGACGTGGGTCGTGAGGTCGTCACAAACGCGCCAGATTTTATTGAACTCAACCTTTTTTGCCGAAACTAACACTGTAAATCGAGGTGGCTTGAATTCTGGCGCTTAAGATAGATACAATGTTGCCACAATATTTAAGTAATTTTGGGTGATTTAAAAAGACTCATTTTGCTCAGATAATTACAGAAAAACACTTTGAAGAAGGTGCATTCATTATTAAGCAATTATTTGTGCTTTTTCTCTTGTCCAACTTTCCTGAGAGAACTTTGTTCTTAAGAAACATATTTTTAAGAGACAATGAAATCGAAAAGAAAAAAGAAATAAACAGGGACTAAAGTTTGCTTAAAATTTGCTACAGTTATAAAAATGAAAAATTGAAAATCTCACGAAATTTAGAATATAAATATTTGCATTACCATTTTAAGCTATGGTCAACTAGCTTCAGTTATAATTCGTATATCATCAAAACAGGCAATCCCTTGGAAAAGACGCTGGATGCCGTCCTAGTTAAAGCCGCATCGATTTTCAGTGCATGTGTCGAAAAAAATGAACAAACTTTTATTCTTTCTTATTTTTTTAACAAAAAAATCTCCACCCCCTCACGAACGCAGATCCTCCCGAAGTTCGAATGATTATTTTCCCCACGACCGCCATCGAGCACGAAACGGACGTGACCCTGACGTGCGAAATCGAAGAGGCCAATCCCGACGAGGTCACGTCTATCCGATGGTTCGAAGACGCGACGCTGTTCAACGTCACCGACATCCCGACGCTGACGCTGAACAACGTCGACCGCTCGCAACACGCCAACTACTCGTGCCAGGCTGAGAACAAAGTCGGCTGGGGCGAAATCTCCGATTCCATCGTGCTCAACGTCCTGTGTAAGTCCACAAACACTTTTTTCTTCGTCTCTTGCCTAATGATCTCGCCCATATTGTTTAACCCCACCTGATCCAGCATAATGTCGCTATGCGGGATAACGAAATGTTCGGTGGTTCTTTCGTGGAGGTCACAGGGAGTATCGAGCGAGAGATTTCCCGAGTGCGGTACCATGTGAATCTGCGTACTTTTTAATAGTGAATTCGTGTTACTAAAATAATTTTAACTGCATTCGGAGGTATCGAGTGGTCGAGAGGATAGCGTGGTTTCCTCGCGCTCCGTGATCGCTGTTTCGATTCCGGTCGGCGCCTTCGGGATTTTTCGGGCGAGAGAAATTCCTTTACACGCCTTCTTTCGAAATAGAAGTAAAATCACGACCCGTACTTTTACGATAGCGGAACGTTTAATATTTCTTTCCTAGGCAGCCTATGTTAGGCAAAAATTTCAGGTTGCCTACCTGGGGGTTATAAGATGTTTAAT
>JAQGBY010003117.1:0-20328 GCA_034698785.1 Mycogona germanica
TAACAAAATAAAAGAGATAGGGCGTCTTAATTAGGTAAAATAAGTAAGTAGTGTAAGAAGTGTTATTGCAAACTCTTGTTCGTATTTTTTTTGCACAATTTTATTGAAATTCTTTTAGAACTTACCGCATATGATATCCAGGGTGCATAGATTGATGTAGGGACAAATATTAAATTTTGTATTGTCCGCTCTTGCGGTCAACTTTTCTATCAATATTTGACTCTGATCATTAAAAGTATCAATGAAGCTTTCCAAGATTTTAAAATGAAAACTAGGTGTGATCAGCTTCCGTCGATGGCGCCACCTACTTCCTGTGCTAAAAAATAAATTTTGAATAAATTTGGGAGGACATTTAATACTCTACTTGTAGATTAGACGGAGAACAACATGTATAATCCCAATACCTGGTGAGAAGTCCTTCTCCCAGCCAAGGATGAATCATTTTATACGTATTTGCTTTGGTAATATGCTGGTTGCTGCTCAATATTGTCTACGAATTTTACAATAACATGAATTATAGATTTCTAATATATATTCAAATAATCGATTACTAAAAAATAGAAGGATTTTCCTATTTTGCATAAAACAGAAATAGAAATAAAACGTTATTTCCATTGTGTTTGTCTACCGGTTGATTCTCATCGGGGTGCATTCACAACTCACGCATTGCTTACTTCCGCAGCATCTGCTCTGGTGATGTACAAAATTGGTTTGTGAAATATCCATAGGCAAACGATGGACTTGTGAAAAATTGGTTGCAAAATGTGAACGAATGCCATTCCAAGATCTGGAAGAAATTATGTAATTCAAATTCAAAACTTGAGAATTTATTGAAAACACGAAGCGAAAAAGTATACCGGCATAATCCGAAAGTTACAGTGGAAAAACGACAAAAGAATGATATTTGTAAGAAACTCGCTGACTGACTACGCTACATTCCGTCATATAATCCGCGAAAGTCATTTCACTAATTTATGATTTGGATTGTCTACTTACTGTGAGCCACAAGAACGTTTTCGAGAGAATTCCACTTCTCACTCATCAGTTATGTTCGAAAGCAACAAGGATAATAACAAAGCACACGAAGAACAAAACAAAAGATTCTCAATTTCTTCAAGACACGCTATGCGAAAAACAAATGTGCTAGACCAATTTACATGTGCTAGCATATTATATTTAGTTAATCAATAATAACGTTTAACATGCGATTTGGTGCAACCTTCAGCAGAATAATGATACAAATTGTTTTCAGCGCCACATTTGTGTTAAATTCAGGTTTCCTCGCCTGTTATAATTACAATTTTTACCCGCAATTAGCCCCCAGGAGCCCTAGGGGTCTATGGCGGTGGGCTTTCCCTGCTAGTGTATGACTCGTCGCCCGTCTTGACCCCACTCTTACCCACCTTCTCTTTCAGGTAGCTTGAATTTAAATGATTACTTCATTTTGTGTTTGTGCTATATAACAAATCTCAAACCTACCTCGTTCCTTAAATATCATTTCCAGGGCATTTCCAAAAATCGGTCTTGTCATGTTGGATGGTATCTTTCTTAAGAGGTAAAAATATCTGGCATTTCTTGAAAACGTAAAAACTGCGAATATTGCCAGCAATACTAACAACAATGTTGCCGAATCAATCATTGTACTCGTATTTTACAATTTCGCTAACAAATATCAATTGCTGCCAAACAATTTCGAGTTCGCTCCTATTGAACTACACTTGCCCACTGAGAGTGATCACGTACAGTATCACTATCACAGACACTATTACAAACTTCAGATCAAATAATGTTTGCTTATCAATTGAACTTTGATCAAACAGATCCGCATGTTTAGAAGAAGAAAAAATGTTGCTAACTTAGTCAATTAAATGTCAATCATTTAAATATGTTTGGCGCTAAACTTGACTTTTTAATGTTCTAACCGATGACTGATTTAATGATGCATATTTTATTGTTTTTTCTCAGTTTTTAAAATATAACTTTAAATATCCTAAATCTTCTGCATAAAGAGTGAGGTAACTTTAATTATTTTGAGTAACATTCCTAGAACATCAGTATTAATAGACCATTTAAATTGGCGATAACAATATTTAATAATGTCTGTAATGTCAATCTACCTTTTACTCTGTAGCAGGTGCTGCTCACATGTATGAGAACTATTTCTAGTAAGTTGACATGATTCAAACACAAAAAAGAGCGAAATTGTGCACTTATTAAAAAATATATGGTCGGACCCTTGCTTAATTAAATACTGCAGTTCAATTTGGGAACATCACCATATGAGGCCTATAGGGGAAATTGAAATGGTGCAGCGTAGAGCTGCCAGATTTGCTACTGTAGATTTGTATGAACGGACAGTGTCACAGACATGCTGTGTCACAGAGCACCAGTTAGACATTGAAAAGAATCGCATTCACAAATCTGCCCTTGCCAAACACTGCTTGAGCAAAGTTGACCTCCCTGATATTGAGATATCACTCTTATAACTCCCAAACTGGCAATATGTTCACGATAGGTGTGAACGTTTGCTCATTTTTTAAATTTCGAAGCTGTTCCGGAAACATATTGTAACTTAACAATATTTTTAAATGATAAGACTCTCGTCCAAGATATGGCCAAGAGTGTCGTCAGATACTTGAAAATTACAATTACAATTTTACAATTCTAGTGTCTAAGCACCATGAGGAGACGTAACGCCTGTAGTGCGGTTTGACTACAGTTGATTGGGCAATAAAATGTGACACACCTTAACATTTCGGAAATGTAGGTGATCATAGTTTTCTCTTCCATTACTGCAAGCTTCTGATTCGAAAGAAAGAAAAATTGACTGAATTTATGAATGTAGGAATATCTTAATCTGATAATTAATTTGCAAATTCACAAGAAATTAATGACTTGAATGGTAACTCTAAATTGTTCTCTGGTGCATTTCACTATGCTAGTGCAACAACAATTGCGACAATCTGAAACTCATTTTCAAAAAACCTTCATTTTGTAATGGTTCCATGTGGCTATGGCAAGTTGCAGTTAGTCTACAACGAACTGTATGTCATACCAACATTTTAAAAGACCTTCAAGATCATCTTTTATTAATTTTCAATTAAGAACATACCAAAGACATTGGAAAGTTGTATTTCTTGATTTATTATAATTAGCGCGTTAGTTATGTGAACTATGATTACCAAAATATTATTTTGGCATAAACTAGTTGTTACATTCCATTGAAGTGTAAAAGTTAAACTATTTACTATACGGGGCAAAGCGGGATACATCTAGCTTTTGACAGGTGGAACACAGATTCCAGTCCCAATTCCAAAGGGACCAGGCCTCTAAAAGAAAAATGAAAATACATTTCGCATGAATCGTCCACTGTGCTTAGGCTATTTAGAAATAATTATTAGGACTACTCTTATTGCTATCGAAAAAATTGTACGAACATCTTTATGGTCTGGATCACAGAACATGCCATCATCGCATCCACAAATGATTATTCCACCACAGGCTTCACCGAGTCCAGATTTGTTGATGCATCCTGAGCTGTGTGGAAGATAGGAATACAAAGCAATTTTTTAAAGACTATTTCATGATTTTGTGTTGCAATTTGATGCATTATGCTAATTAACATTTATTAGAGTTCATTTGTAGTAGAATTAGAAAATATTGTATAAACCAGTTTACACTTATCACTATATGAGAGTATGAATGGTACATTTTAACCAGCACCCCTGGATCGAATAAACAAAAGCTTGCTCCAGGAATCAAGTCTGGGACCATCAAGGGTCACATTCGGCCGCTAAATGACTGGACTATGAAAAGTACTATTATGCAAAGTATATTGTTTTACTTACTTGGCCAAGTTTCTGCATTGTACTTTGAAATCACACCGAACAGCCTGGTTAATGTGGATAAAATACGCTCATTAATGTAGATAAGACTCGATTATTGAATATGTATTCAATCATAATTGAATAGAAGAAACAAATCTGAATAAAACATGACAAAATGGTACACTTGCCATGTGCGATTGTGGTCGAATATGGTATTTTGTTTTTTAAAACATTAAAAATTATAATCTGTATAAATCGAAATTGAAAATAAATGTTTTCATACCTGGGTGAAATCAACAACAAAAAACAAGAAAATGGTGATGCCCATTAATTGCTTCATTATTGATATTAAGTTTCAAGTATGCTTGTGAGAGACCTCCGGATTTAATAGAAATTGGCTCTGTTACAATTGAGTGGTTGCTACGAGGACTTCTGGAGTCATTGGTTGGACAATGTGCGTACGGAAATCAGCCGATGTTTATAAGGGCTCTGCACATGCGGTTGATCTTTGTTTTACATGATCAACTGTCCATATGAATCATTGAGTGTGTTAGTATTGTCAAGCTCAAGTAATGTATATGAAACCAGTCATTTTTGGTGAGTACTTGTCCTAGAGTTTGTCTCTGCCTTTGTCAGCATCAGGTATTGTTACTTCAGATCAACACTAAAAATGATATGAATTACATATACCATTGATGCGACCTATATTAATTCAGGTGAGCAATACAATTAAATGCATTGGTGTGCCTAGGAACAGTGTATTTTTAATGACCTGACATTACCTATCAAGTAGGGAAATATACTGTCCACACATAAATAGTTATGTTTTTTTTGGCAACTCCCAACAATAAATTATATATGCATTTTTAGAGTTTTATTCTTACATACAGTACGTCTTATTGTGTGTGTGTATGTGCTATAAAGTTGTTTCCAACCTCTAGTGACCCTGTAGATAAAAGCTCTACATTGTTTCCGATGAAGTACTGCATCTCGTAGTTGTTGTCGTAGTTACTGTCCTGAACTCTCTCTAACCCCATCCATCCTCTTGCCGCATGGTACTACTCTTTTTCTGCTACCCTCAACTTTACCCAGAATAATGTCCTTTCACACGCTAGCATCTGCATGCATGACATGGCCAAAGTAGGACAGCTGCTGTCTCACATCCCTGGCTTCCAGGGAGTTGTCTGGCTTTTTTTCCCCTTCACTGCAGTTACTGCACTACAGAATTTTCTGTCCCTCTCTTGGTGCAAAGACACTATGGTGCGTGGCACATTTTCAAAAGTACTCCAGGATCTAATAGTCGAAAGCCCGTGCCGGGAATCGAACACAGGACCGCTGAGCCATTGCTCCGATGCTCTGATGTTCCGATAGCTTGATATCTTCCAGCACTGACTGATTAGTTCGTTTGTTTGTCCAAGGTACATAAGCAGTCGTTTTCAGTCCCAGAGCTCAAAAGCATCTACCATTCTGTGTTCAGATTCCCCAAGTACCCAGCTTTCACACCCACGCATCATCACTGGAAATACCATTGCCTTTACTTTAGCTTTAGTTTCCGTAGACATGTCCTTAATTGTCTCTCATTAGGGGTTTTGGCCAGTATGGCTGTCAACACAATAACATACCATTTTCCATTTGATTCAAAATGAGCAAAATGAAGAATTGGAACTTTTCATGTAGTATCTTAATTATAGCCGGTGTCGATTGGTCGAGAGGTAGCGCGTTCACCTCAAAAAACCCGTGATCGTGGTTTCGATTCTGGCCGCCCCTGGAAAGGTTATAAGATGTTTAATCACCGGTGAACCTCCTTAACAGCTAACCTAATGTGAAGATTAGATAGTCACCAAGTAACTAAAATCAGTTTTACTAGAATCATATTACCATCAATATTGAATTATACAGTACTTTGCCATATTATCGTTCAATATCTATCGAGCGGAAATTCAGAAGAGAATATTCCTCTATTTAAATAACAATAAAAAGGATTTTCATGTGAATTTAAATAAATATGCTAGGCGAAAAGTCAATCATTTTATTTTTCGCAACATGTCCAGCAACATTGTACATGAGACTAACCACCATTTTTCACAAACAATTTAAGTGCGCTATTTTGTCGGATGGCTTGCGTAGTCATTTTCAGCAGGACTTACTAAAATGCATATATATATATAAATATATATAAATATAGATTTTACATATTCGATCTAACGTCTCTTCACTAAGTATATTTGAATCCCATCCCTTGGTCTTAGAACCAGATCAGCTCCCGCATTCAGCTCTTCGAAAGGGGTTACGATTCTTGCATTGAAATTTCTAAAGATGTGAGACAAGACAATCTTTTCTTCCATCAACGCAAATTTTTGGCCTGAAAATATACGAATGAAATTGGAAAGTAGAACAATCTCCTACACTCTTAAATCTTGAACTGATATTGTTTGAGCGAACAACAACATCTAAATCTTGAAAGGCTCAAATCTTATCTTGCGTCAAGTCAATATCGTCATTTTCTTTTCTTACCAATGCAGTTTCGTGGACCAGCTGAGAAGGGAATGTATCCATATGGATGTCGGCGCTGCCAATCCTCCGTGAAGAATCGGGTCGGGTCGAATGTCCATGGATTCGCGTGAATTTTCGGGTCAGTGTGAATCGCAATTGGACTTAAAAGTATGTCGGATCCCTTTGGAATAGTATAACCACCTGCAAAACAGTAATGCCCGAACACAATATTGCATGTGTGAATAAATTTCCACAGGATTCACAAAAGAATACGACTTCTTGATTGCCTCAACGGGCTTCAGTCTCCCTTTTAGCCCGTCAAGATCTGACTGATTAAAAATTAAATCAACTGTAAGACTACTAGCAATACCAATTTGGGTGTCCTTTGTCAGTTGTCTTCCGTAGGTATGGACAGGTGCATTCAATCTCATCGATTCCTGTGCAGAAGAGATCATGTGTTACCAATGCGATGTATTACACTTTATTATTCAATTACTAGGTATACCTTAATAGTTGCTTCTAAATACTTTAACTCCGACAAATCCTCCTTAGTTACATGTCGATTTGAATCACCTAAAAGGGAAATAAAACAATTGCTTTTATATTTAGATAAAACGAATGCTCACTTGTTCTAATCTCTTGAATGAACTCGTAGAAGATTATTATCTAATACTAGAAAATGCAACTGAATTACCGAAAACTCGGTCAAGTTCTTCGTGCACTTTCTCCTGAACGGAAGGAATCCAGCCCAAGGCTTGAATAGCCATGGCTATTCCCACAGTCGTAGTGTCGTGTCCCTGAACATAGGCAATTAATTTAAATTAGTGAATGAACTTATAAATTGTGTGTAACAAA
Organism: Mycogona germanica; assembly: GCA_034698785.1. Classification (NCBI taxonomy): domain Eukaryota; kingdom Metazoa; phylum Arthropoda; class Diplopoda; order Chordeumatida; family Chordeumatidae; genus Mycogona; species Mycogona germanica. Next base: position 7,176 of record JAQGBY010003117.1, read on the forward strand.
TAAAAGATCTTGGAAAATGTCCAATTTTTGACATTTTTTGTCACTAGAGAATTTCCTCATGTCTAGGGCGAACGAAGATTCTTTGTTACACTGAAAATTCCGTGTCTAATATCAAGACACAACTTGTCAATTCAAAAAAGAAAGGTCTTGCCAGCATGCATGCGAAATTACATTCCATTTCACAAACCTTTTCATATTTTAAATTTGAATTTTAATCAACTTAGTACTATTTACTTCGTACTTTCGTCATATTTGGGCGAGAGTTTCAGCGACTAGTAGTGATCGATAAGAACAAAACTCTTTTTGACTTCTTGTACTCGACTTGCTGCCTGACCTACATTCCATTCGATTATTAATTAAAATAAATTAACAGATATAGCCTACACATACCTCGAACATGAATGTATCCACTTCTTCTCGAATGTCTTGCTGACTTAATTTCGCTCCATTACTTGTCGCTTCCAGCAGAGTATCCAAGAAGACTTGCCTCCGTTTCTGACCGAAAGCAAAATTGGAATCCTCTTTGGTGTCCGTCTCATTTCCATTGCTAGCGCTTCTCTTAGTTTCATTGTAAATTTTTGATCTTTCTTGGATAACCTGCCAAAATTGAAATCACGGATTATTACTTTAAGAAAATACAATATATATTTTTAGTATTTCCAATCGTACGTATTGAGGGATGCGGCATATATTGTCAAATCTTTTCAATATCCTTTTCCAATGTACTTTGATTTGTTTCAATTCCCGTACCCATTAAATTTCAATTTCAATCTAAATGTGGTCCAAGTACGGTGCAGCTTGCTTATGATTTGACATTGCTAAATTTGCCATATGATTAGATAGGACTGCTCTGTTTTTAATAAGTAAGGTGCGATGAAGTTACCTTATTCGTAAAGTCATGCAATATCTTTAAACAGCGTTTCTCTTCTTTCCCATACCACGATAATTTGAAGATGTACGGATTTTGAAGCCAGACTTTGAAATTCCGCTGAACTATAATATCACTAATACTACAATAGAAATGAAATAAGGGCAACACTCGCATCATTAAGGAAAACACGAACCATTACGAATTGAACGATCGAATACTGAACAAAAATGGTTTGCACTTCAATTTAAAATATGTTTTTAAAAGATTTACTATTTATAAGATTTGGACAAGTCCTTAATATTTACGAACAATTCATTGTTTCATAGATATAAAATGTCAAGTACCTGGCAATTGCTTTAACGTATGGTGAATCAGCATTTGACTGGGCATTGATAGAACTTCCCATTGCAGTTTCTTTAGGGATAAAAAACAAAGGCTCGACCAAAATAATGATGATTACAAATATTAAAAAATTACAAAATTAACACCTCGTCGTAGCGCAGTTGGTTTAGCGACAGGCTGTGGCTCGGCGGTCCCAGGTTCGATTCCCGGCGCGGGCTCTCGATTATATTCGATCCCGGGGTACTGGTGAAAATGTGCACCTCACATAGTGCCTAAGCACAGAGAGGGGTACAGAAACTCCTGTTGTGGAGTACATTACAGTGAAAAAAGTAATCGTTTAATTCGATTTGATGATGAACAGGACATTTTTTTAAATGTGACAACGGAATTGTAGGATATATCCTCAAATAACTTTAAACGGTGCTTAATGTAAAATTAAGTGCATAGATGCCGAAGGAGCAAACTTTGAAAAGTACAAAAGGCATTTTCTATTAAAGTGTATGATTAAGCATAAGCACGGGACAGAGCCGTGGAAATTCGACGACGAAATGTATGATCTGTAAATAAATTTAGTCCTGGAAACTTTAGATAGACCATGTTTCTTGAAAATATTTTGACTTACCACAAATTACATCTAGGGTGCACATATTGATGTATGGATAGATATCAAATTTTGTGTTGTCCGCCTTGACCATTAGCTTTTGCACCAATATTTCGCTCTGCTCGTTGAAGATGGGAATGAAATTTTCCAGAACATTGAAATGGAAACTTGGAGTGATCATCTTCCGTCGAATACGCCATTTCGTACCGGTACTGGGGATGTAGATATAAAGATTCTTCTGACAGTTAAAATATAAATGCTAGACGATTCGACGAATTTTTAGCAATTTGTTTGGGATATAAACTTGTTTGGGGAAAAGTCTGTGAAAGAGTACCTGGTGAGAAGCCCATCCCCAAGCCATGCATGAAGCATGTCGTAAATGCCGGCCTTCTTGAGTTCTACATTGCTGCTCAGGAGGATCTGCAATTAGGAAAGGAATTTGTTGCTTCAACTAGATGTGAGGGAATAGCTAAAGAGACGGGCAATTGTGGTTTACATTCATCATGAGTTCAACAGGTTCATACACCTTGGGATTGCCAGTTAATTTTCGTGGCATTGTCATGGTACTTTATTTTCAGTAAAAGTCTGTACTTGGAAACAAAATCCCCCGAACTTGGAATATCTGATATAGTCACCATACCATTAATTCCGTATACTGGGTAATTAATTTAACGAAGTGCGTACATCCTTAATATCTATGGGATAACTTACTTCCGCGGCATCGGCTCGTGTAATAAACAGAAACGGACGATGAAATATCCATAAGCAGATGACAGACTTGTCGAATATTGGTTGCAGGATCTTCATGAAAACTGGACCAAAATCTAGAACCATATTAAAATTATTTGTATCATTTCAACCAAGAGTCACTGGGGTATGCCAAATCATTAACGATGGTGGATCTCTGGACGAGATTCGTAACTGGTGGTGACGATAACACATCAAGACATCTATTGTGTCCCAAAAGTCTCCATTCCTTTTTGCGCGAACGCCCCCCCCACACCCCCATCCAATTTTTTGTGGCTATTTTTTTTTAAATAATGCATCATTTTTGCTTTTTCTATCCTTTAAAAATTTCAACTAAGGTATAAGGTGCTCGAGGCGCAATTTTCATAATTATTTAAATCCAAAGATTTATTTTTTAGATGCGCCGAAAGTTAAAAACGTATAGCAAAATGATTAAAGTAAAATTGCGCGAAGCGCACACATTTTTAAATTTGTCTTTAAACCATAATAGTTTAATGAAGTAGATTACGAGTGATAGTTTTATGAGTTACGAATGAGAATTTATAACATATAGATGAGTTTAAAAGCGAAAATAATTAACACTTGTGGAGATTGTGTAGTGAAGCTACGCGGAGAGTGCTTATATGATTTGTATCATATTCAAAATTGTATACAAATAAAATTGTATATAACCAGGAGGGTCCAACCCTCCGACCCCCCGGCAAATACAATCTTGCCTTTTAATCTGTCAAATGGAAAATACAATGTTTCTCGAACAAGTTTCATAATACAGTATATTATCATTATAACAAGATAATAAACTAAACATTGCAGTTCAAATAATTTATTTTATGAATTTTGATGACGCCATATTTTAACCCATTCTACACAATATCAAATATGTGCCTACCTCGTTTCCTGAATACGAATTCATGGGCATTTCCTAGTATTGGGATGGTCAAATTGGATGGTATCTTTCTCATCAGGTAAAAATACCTGGCATTTTTTAAAAATGCATAAACAACGAATATTGCCAGTAACGCGAATAACACTGTGGAGGAGACAATCATTCTTTCAGGTAACCGGTCATCCAAATTTTAAACAAGATTCAATTTCAATTTGGTCAGGTCGTTATTACCGCGGTGTCAATTTTTAGGTATTAATAGCAATCCTAGTTTTTAAAAAAATACGAGTACATTAATGTAATCAATTGCACGTATAGGTGTATCTGATTGACACTTGATAGTCACTCGCACCTAGCTTCCATGTGACCGAAAGTCCACGGTTCAATTGATTACCAAGAGATAATGTCAAGTTTTCCCATAAAATCAGTAAAAAGTCCGGGCGCAAGTATTGAATAGATCTATGAAGATAGAGTGTTACGAATGATTTAAATATTCGCAACGTTCAGACCATGGAAGACGGAAAAAATCAAAAGAAATTGAATAAATGATTAGAGTTAGCATGCTTTGACCTAATTAATCGTGCTGTTTGGAAACCTTGCTATATAAATAACAGATTTACATTTTACCCATATCCAAAGACTGTTCAAATTATTATCAACAAAGTCAAAGTGCGCGCGAATAGTTCGAACCAAGGACGGCACTCTGGCTATCAGTATCAGTGGCACTCACGAGATTAGATGTCATATTTATATGTTATTTTGATCTCGCGTTGACATTGCTCGAAGTTAAGGGAATCGTTTTTGATTTTGTTTTCTCTAATATAGTAGCAATATTTTTTTAAACGCCATTTCCTCATTTTTTCGTTTTGCAATGACCTTCTCACCACTGTTACGATAGCAGTTCGAATAGGGATGACGTTTATGCAGATATCTAGCTGATACCTAGCATTAAAAATGTATAGATTAAATAATTTATTGATCAATAAATATGGAATAGAACATATTTTTAATAACAAAAGAACACCAGGTAAGGCACTGCAATACAGATAATAATGACCATATAACTGTATATTTATTGGCAGCATGTTTTAGAATTTGCGATCAATTTATTCATTGATTGACAATACGTGTCATATTTATGTCAAGCGTGAAAACTAAAACAGCCGAAAGACACGTCGATCGGTCGTCACTGCAAATCAGGATGTCTCAATTTAAAAGATACGGGCACACCTTTGGGAAACAAAGTCCCACGTACAACGTTCACTTGCAAATCTTCAATGTCGCCCAGCGAATTAATCGTTAATTCCCGGATGAAGGCTCCGGCGATCATCTTGACTTCAGACAGCAAGACCATCAGAACTGAAACGAATTTTGTGACCTTGCTATTAATTGCGATATAACGGAGTGACCAAAAAATCAAGAGCATGCATTTTCTATTGAGTCTAATGTTGTCATTTCTGCCTAAGTGCCTTAATGCTACTCACAATCCGAAATTTCTGGTTCGGAGATGCTAGCCTGTAGTGCTATGATTTTGTCACAGTTATCATGGTTGTTGTAAAATCTTTCTGGGTCAAACAGATCCGGATTTGGGAATGCTCGAGGATTTCTGGTTTCCCACAAGGTGGACAGCCAAACGTCTGACGACGCCGGTATTGTTTGACCATCTACAAACATGTTAATACTATATTACATTTAAAACAATTATTAGACTCCGTAATGAATCATCGTAGGACAGTTCATCGCGGGGCAAAACTGGTTAGTCACGGCGAGTTTCCATAAATCATGATCGATATATTGTTTCTATTAATCATCTTGAATATTGTAAATTCGATTTGACAATATTCTTTATTTTTTCGTGCGTAAAATATAATCAATTCATTGTCGTCTATTCAACATTCTTTATTTGTCACGGTTATAAAATATAATGAATTATTGAATATACTGAGTATGTATTTAAAAATTTAGCTGTCACATTTAAAATGAATAAAATGAGATTACCTATCGTAATGTCTTCGTCAACTTGTCGCCCAATAAAAGATGTTGGCGTCAAGAACCGCAAGCATTCCTATTGTAAAATAGTAATATCGCCAATTGATGAATAATTCGTACAACACAAAACATTTTAATTATCATGCTAGATAAGTTAATAAAAAAATATTTATTGACTTACAAGCATCACTGCGTCCATATACGGTGATTTTATAATCTCTGTTAATTCTTCCTTGCTGATATTTTCCCACTTATAATCTTGACTTTCTAATTTTCCTTCAGAAAAAATTCAGTAATAGTCATTCTATAAAATATTGTAATTTTAATTTGAGAATAATACACGACTTGTTGTAGCCCAGTAGGTTTTGCGATTGACGGTCCCGGGTTCGATTCCTGGCGCGGGCTCTCGAAATTTTTGATCCCAGGGTACTGGAGGCGCCCCTCTCATAGTGCCTAAGCACCAAGAGGGGTGCATAAAATCCCGTAGTGATATTACACTACAGTTAATTTGAAAAAGTAATAATAATAAAGCCGGGTGCGCCACTTTCTAATTGTTGCCTCAATTGTCCTCTGATCGAGCTCATTCCACGCCTTCTGAATCCGAGTTAATTCACTAAGTTAATTCACATTGTTAATCCACATTGTTCTGTAGACCTTTTCTTGTAGAACACCCCAAATCCCATAGTCCACGGGGTTCAGATCTGGACTGTTTGGTGGCCACAAATCAGGTTCGATAAATTCGGGCGTCTCCTGAGTGAGTAGCGCAACGGTTTCGTGCCATCGTGCCGAAGTTTTTCAGCGATGATTCTGCCCACAAAAGCCTATCTGATTATAGAAGAGACCCATTGTTTCAGGTTCACCCTGCATATACATCAGATCGCTTGTTTAAAGTCCTCTTAATCCAATAAATTTTTATAAGTTACACGCTGTGAACTTTGCAATAGTGTTCAGATTTCCATTGCATGTATATATAGCAAATTGGCAACAATACAGTTTATCTTGTACAGCTGTAGAGGATTCTATGGCCACATTGCCGCGAAACAAGACATTGACATTTCCAGTGTATCATACCGCTAGTCCTATCCAGTTCCTCTTGCAGTTTACTCTGAACTTGCGGGTATTTGCCAACGAGAAATATGAAAACTTTCACTGCAGTCACAGTGAAATGATATTGCTAGAAGATAAACATGTGCACATTATTTTCAAAGTATTAATTTAAAAAAACATTGAACCAAGTTCTGATAGAAATCACCATTCGTCAAACTTGTTAACATAATTTGGGTGAAAATGATTGTCACTCACTTGAAACAGCATCGCCAAGAGATCTTCGACGATTTCTTCGTCAGAAAAATACTGGTCACAATCTTTTTCGTATCTAAAAATTGCGTTCAGGAATGAGCGTCTGATGCTTTCATTACTACACTGGTCGTCTTCTTCGTTATTTAATTTGGCACGCCTCACCTGCACTATCTAACGAATCGAAATCATAAATTAGGAAATTGTTAATGATTTTTATAATTGTGATATTTATTACCCAACCGTTGGATGACCACAAAATATGATCACCAACTTGGACAGATGAAAATCCTGTCAGAGATCTTGATAAAGCTTGCCAACATCATCATCGAGTTTCCACAGAACATGATGTGTTTAAGATGACCTCTAGAATCAAAGCGAGAGAGGGTGGCCAATATGCAAGACAAATATTTACCTTTAAAATCAACGCCTTCCAGCAATCAATTGCGCATTCTTCGTTAACTTTCAAAAATGAAAATGAACACTTGTTTTTCAGCCAACTTTTTAGTATATTCTGGTCCAGGACACCGGTGAGACTAGAAAACACGATATTTCATATAACAGCACATAAACATCATATCATTACATTCAAACTTGCAAAATGTAAAACGCAGTCTTACCTTATAAAAATAGTGCTTAGATTCTCGGCTCTTTCAAAAGCAGAAATGATAATCACGCCATCTCCGAGCAGTCTAACTAAACTCATGCCAAAAAGAGGATTCCTATTACCATTTATTAGAATATTAGAGCTCAAGCATGCCAATAGGGCAAGCAATAAAGAGGTGCTGTCCAAGGACTCAAATTCCCGCCTGGCGCCTGGGATCATTGGTATTTGTTTGCGAGAAAAACCGGTCGTATAGTATAAAATAGTGGATAGTATAAATATATAAGTATAAGTAATGGTAAAGCAGATGCTACCGTCACTGCCTCTGGCGAGAGTCAGTGTCGTTACACATAGCAAGGATTGGATCAGATCTGGAGGGTGCTGCCCCTTGGTGCGACAATTGCAATCCCTGCATGTTGCGATCGAGGCAATCACACAATGCACCAGTTGGTGCATTAAGAAGTCGAATTAGATTTATTTATTCAGATTTTGTTGTCCTGAATTCGGCGAATGCGCCAATCTTCACGGTATACACTTATTTTGACAAGCTTGTGTAATGTGCCCTCGGCGGCGGATCATTTGGACACCCTTTGAACGACATAAACGTGAACAGGTACCGGGGATCGAACTACACCACACAGTTCTCCAACCAACATTCTCTATATTTCCTCCAAATACCAATTGAGTCCAACTGAATTTAACTTACACAAGACAGTATCAATGGTTATGAGTTCCAGTAGGTGCTCAAGATCATCGGTACGCTTTTGAGCCAAGTTCGACGCCACGACGTGAATAAACCCTTGAAACCTCTCCAAACCAGCGAATATAAACCCAAAATCATTTGGATCGCTAATCATCCGGATACGTTGCAGCGCAACATTTTTGTAGAGTGTTCTGAATTTTTCGTTCGGCCTGAAATCGATTGCGCAAAATGTGTTATGAATAAATTCGATAAAACATATTTGAGCATATTGAATCCTGTAGATATATTATTGATAAACTTGGATATCGACTCACTCGTATATTGATCTTGGTCCAATCAGTTTTGAGAAAACCTTGTAAATACTTGCTTTGCGAATCTCATGAGTACCGGAAAAGAAATCCTGCAAGAGCACAATACAACATTAATATTGTATCTCACAGGTGTATATTGTGCACAAAACTGGTGTACTAAAAAATAAATACTTCTTTCAGGGAGTGAGTTCCATCAATTGAATTTAATTCATTTAAGCAACGATTTCGCAGGGAATTAATATAATGTTTGGATGCTGTATTTTAGTGGTACCATTTGTACGCAATCAAAAAGATTACCTTAATAGCTTTACTGCCCAGAATTAAAGAAACTTCTTTGTCGAAGATTTTCAAGCGAACAACTGATTCATTCTTTGTCGCAAATTCCTTCCTCAATAGCTTCAAATAGTTTTCTGAAAATAATTAGAAAATGAGTTGCTAGCACATCTACTCTACTGTATAAAACATATGTTATTTTTGTTTATCAAATTTACCTTGTTTTGCTATGCTCACACCCGATGATTTTTGACAACTGGAATACTTGTGGAGTTGATTTACAACCAATCCAATTATTAAAATGACCCCGATTCCAACCAGTAACATCTGATTTGAAAATATGTCCGCTATGCATAGGACAATACCTCCTTCGTCCATTTTTATAAATGTATGTACTTCAGCTCAACGTAGAAATAAATTTATTCATTCGCGAATGATAGTTCGTGGTACTGAAAATCGTTACTGGTAATTTGCTGCAAGAATGTAACAAATGCTTAGCATATTATCTCATTTTGATGATAGCTTATCAATCTGAAGCACATGATTTGACCGAGTCGACTCGGCCAAACCATGTACTCTACATTTTCGTAACCACGGCGTAGTCGATATAATTATAACCTTGCTTTCCACCATCTTCAATGTTATATTATAATTCATGCAATTATATTAGTGTGTGAATCGTGTTGGTTTGCTAATATACCCAAAATTGCAATAAAGTTAGTTTATCGGAACATTGTCATCGCATCCATGAACTTGTCGCCGTTCCCAGATTGCAGTCCATCAATCTCTTCAGTAATTGTGGCAAATACTCTGTACAAGATTTGGAAACAACGACAGGTACAATTCACATTTGGTTCGATTTTATTTATGGGTGTGTTTAAAAATGTTACATTATAAGTACACGATCAGTTGCGCAAGGAAATTATCATAAATATTTTTTAATTCATTTTATACGTGCATTAAAACTCATTAAAACGAACAACATGTGGAACTCCAGTAAAACTAGAATGACGAACTCCACACAATGTACGGGAATTAATATTCTTTTGTATCTGTAATTAACAAGCATACACAGAGAACAATAATAAGGTGAAACATGAAAACAAGTGTAGCGTGATACGCTGTCTAAAATAGTTGTCAACAAGCATGAATTCATTAATTTATTCAATTTCTATCGCCTGCTTTCAAGTTTCATCCAAAGTCCTTTGGATGGCCGAAGAATGAGCTCGGCGTAGAGCTTCATGTCATCAATATTATCCCTCGATGTTATTTTATAGTTCTTGAGAATGTAGGCTGTGGCGATCTTCTCCTCGAGCACCGCAAACTTCTGCCCTGTATTTAAATAAGCGCAAAAGTCATGGAATCATATAATCGCTATTATACTTATCAAGGCAACTGGAACGGTGAAGAGTGCACAAATTTTAAAAGTGATATATTAAATACTCTAATCACGGAAAATGCAAAGGCTAGTTCGACACGGTAATTGCACATTGATGGTCTTTTTAATATTGGAATTATTTTTAATTGCCCGTAATTCAGAATGAAAATTAATTTTAATATACTGTGTGCATACAAAATGTGCAGGTAATTTTGCCTACCGATGCAATTTCTGGGTCCGGCAGAGAATGGAACGTAGGCATAGGGATGGCGGTTGGCCATATTGTCCGATAGAAACCGATCAGGATCAAATTTTAGAGGATCCGGGAAAAATTCGGGATCGCGGTGGATGCGATTGCAGCACATCATCACACTCACGCCTGCCGGAACCAGGTGGCCACCTCCAGTAGAAAAAAACATAAAACTTTAATAATAAATACAAGAATAAAATGTTTGTGTCATCCCATATCTCATTGTAATTTCCACTTTAGGAGACTTGCCATTTGCTTACGTGCACATTATTTGTGGGGATTAAAAATTGGGTTGAAATGTAAAATGTCTCATAGAACAGGCGGATTTTTCAGAAAATCCCTTGTGTCTCAACTGAACACTTGCTTACAAATGTTGGTTTCTTCACTCAGTGTCCGACCATAGAATGGCACAGGTGGAAATAAACGAAAGGTTTCCTTGATGACACATTCAAGAAATTTCATTTCTTTAACGTCCTCGTCCGTGATTGGTCTGTCCGAATCTCCTGCACATTAAATAGTCATTCATATATGACATTAAGTATTTGTAATATTTTGAAACATCTTACTTCAAGGATCTGAACGCACATGGAACCGAAAACTGCTTACCAACTATGGAATCGATCTCAGCAAAAACCTTCTCCTGAATATCTGGATAACGCCCAATATTAAATAGGATCCAGTTTAATCCTGAAGCTGTTGTGTCATGCCCCTATAACACACCGAAAATCAGCCATTATTTGAAATAATTTCATAAAGACGGACCGCCATTCATATGTTTCGCATTTAACAAATCCAGTTTAACAAATCCACCTCAAACATAAAAGTGTCCACTTCCTCTCGTACGTCTTCATTTGTCAGAGGTTTTCCTTCAATTGTTCCATCAAGTAGCATATCCAAGAACGCCAAACGCTGCTTTTGACCAAACACCAGATCCTTGTTCTCTTCTTGCTTACTTTCACCTTTGACATTTTCATTATTTTTCTGCAGTTCGATTCTTTTTTCCGCGATCACCTGTAGGAAAGAATTGTGAATGTCGAAAACCATTAATTAACTTCCTGCACCAAAAGATCAATTTTCCCAACGACAAATCCGCTTTTATTTCAAATTCATCAGTTTACCTTATTTGTAAAGTCATGTAGAATTTTGAGATTTCTTGTTTGCTGCCTTCCGTAAGATGACAATTGAAAAAGAATCTCTGGATGAATCCACGGTCGGGTGGAGCGATGAGACACAATTTCTCCCATCCTGTAAAATTACTTGTCCCTTAAATTTCCTTCATATATCTCGATTGTTCCAACCGTTCAAGAGCACATTCGCTGAGACACTTACGAATTTACTGCTGTTACGTAATCGGATTCGGTGTTAATTTGTGCTCTAATGTTCTTGCCCATTGCAGTTTCTGAAAGAAATACGCCATTATATGCCTTGAATCATATATCTGATACATGGGCATGGACATCTATAAATATAATTAATGTTTAATAAGTTTTACCCATGTGTTCACTCTTATTTTCTCAGAGAGTGTCGACAATGGAACAATCTACTTTAGTTGGAATGGACCATCACAGTCATTTGGGTCTAATAATTCCATCAAACTCGCTATTTTGCCATGCAGGGTATCAATTATTATGCACTTAAGTTCAATTCAATATTACAGAATTTCAGTTATAAATTAATTCCACGCGTATATCCGTATACCGACTTGAATGATAATTATTACGATTAACTTGTACAAGAATAAACGGATAACCTGAATAAACGATTTTTGAATAGGTTTCTTACCGCAGATAACATCCAATGTAAATCGGGTGAGAAATGGGTAAATATCGAAATGATCTTTCTTGTCGAACTGCTTGAGCAGGGAGACGAGAACCTGAGCCTGCTCACTCATAACAATTGAAAAATCTTTCAGAATTCGAAAATGAAATGTTGGTGTTATTAATTTGCGTCGCTGCTGCCATTTCTTGTTGGAACTAAAAATCGGAGAAATAAAACCAAGTTTTATTGCGTTTATTTAACTTTAACTTAACTGGATAACCGAAACGCGAGTTTCGTTCAACAGCAATTTTCAAACCTTGTCAGTAATCCTAGACCCAACCATTTGTGAAGGAAATTGTAATCGACTGCTTTCGTCAATAAACGGTTGCTACTTAAAAGTACCTGAAATAATTTGTTAAAAATTGTTAACATTAACCAAAGATCGCTTCAAAATTCAGAAACACGTTGTTGTTTAAAGGTCATCTCAAGACGTTTGCATATTGTCATGGCCCTGGCAGATCCTCTGCCAGAACTGGTGGCACCACCACAATCTAAAGTGTATCTTTCTGAGGGAGGGAAGCTTCAGATCTCACCACTAGAGGGCGGACCTAGTAGCTTAGATTTGCCAGTCATACTTGGTTTAGGAAACCCAAGGGGGTTTCCTAGTATCCACTAATGTAATTTTCTCAACCCCTTAACCTTAATATAATTTCATAAACTTACACTCATCTAATAGATCTAGGTCCCCTCTACATTTTAAGCCATAAAGCAAGGTGATCGGAGGTTTCTTTCCCAGGCTGAATCATGGTTTTATATGTTTTGTAATGACGTTTTTTGGGATTTTTTCCACGTTTTTGATCATAACGTCTGTTCTGATCAATATTTTCGAGCCCTATAAAGTGCATTAGATGCAGGAGGTGTCCACCTTTCCAAATCTGTTTTAACCTGGCTTGTAACCCTTGTAGTTACATTTCTACAGCAACGCGCAGTTCTCAAACTAACACAAGTCAATTTGAGAAATATGTCAAACCTCTGGAACTTTCCAGAAGGCAGGGAGAGGTATTCTCACTAGAGGGTGCCTCCAATACCTCCTCCTGATTGGTTGAGAGGGATGCAGTGGTTAGCTTTACCCAGCCTGCACCTCTCT
>JAQGBY010003118.1:0-20327 GCA_034698785.1 Mycogona germanica
CATAGTTACTCCTTGCATAAATTGATTCGAGTTTGAGGGGGTGACCTCTTCCCTGCCTTTTGGCCGGGGTGAAGAAGATGGCGATGGACCTAGAAATTGTGTTTGTGCCCAATTGGATAACTTTATTCTAAGAACCAACATCTCCCTGCTCAGTAGTCGACATTTTCATAATTACACTGGCAGCAAGCAACCCTCTCGTACGTTCGGCGTAGTTGATGGCAGGAGATGATTTGCCATATATAATCGCTCACTTCCTCTGTTCCACCTGCAATCTGCAGGCCCCTCTTTTTTAATCGCTCGACATTTGTAGTCTTATTCGCCATGTAAATGTGCAGCTCCGCCCAGTCAACGCGGTTGCATTTGGGGAAGAGACATGACGTCATAGCGTCTGGCGAATATGATTTCAGGGTGTCGGAATGCCGTTTATGATTGTGGTTTGTATTTTGGTTGCTGCTCCCCCACCTCTCATCCAACACCAGCTGGACATCAACAAGCGTCTCTTCCTTGCCTGGAACTCGCTGCATAAAAAAAAGTCGGTTGGTCATTCATGCTCTGTCGATCAAGTTTGAAGAAAGAGCGCTCGCCTTGTGCCTCTGAAGAGTTTGATAATCGGCCTTCAATTGTTTTTGGGTTAGCTGATTTCTTAATATTCCTTCTCAATTTTCACCACTACAGGTAATCTGGCGTTTATCTGTCAAATTATTAATAGATCGGTTCATTATTATTCGAATGGTTAGAATGGTAGGTAGGATTACTCCTGCTTAGACCAGCGCGGGCTAGCGTTGCTCCTGCAGGCTAATGGGTTTTTTGTCGTTCGTGTGTTAAGCCGAACATAAATATGAAATCGTTTGGCTCGTAAAATAACGCACCTAGCTGCACAGCTGTATTCATGTAATTCGCAAACCGCAACTTTTAGTGTACAGTTAATTAAACTATTTCGAAATCAGTACACCGAAGTGCAGTGTTTCTAGCGCTTGCTGCAAAAGTATATATAGGGGGGGGGGATGTTTCTAAATGTTGGGTAAAATATTTCAAAACAAATGAAAAGTTCTATGTTTTATGTTTGCTGCGACTTCTTATTTTTATCTTGTCGCCGTTCACTTATATTTCCTCAGCATTCCGCCTACTGTCGAATAGGTTACTCTAAATTTATAGCGCCTGTCAATGGATTCGGTTGTATTTGTGATGGCTATGCAGTTCGACGTGCGGTGCATTTAAATAGCGAAGGTTGTACTTGCTCATGGCCAGCAATCGTGCAATAGAGATTTTCTCCGAACTTTTCTTTTAAGTTAGACGATTGCATCACTCTTGCCACTGGATGTGAATACCAAAAGAATGATAGTTAATATCGTGGCGTTCAAAAATACTTTTGATGCTTTCAAGTAGCCGGAATTAACTTGGAAAAAATAGCGGATAATTCGTAGTTGCTCTCGTGCAGGGTGATATCAAAAAACGTTTCAAAAGTCTTCAAGAATTTCCAAAAAATACAAAGTCAGCGTTGATCACCTTCTAGGGCAATTCCACCAGTTCCCCAACGGCCTAAAAATGCAGGCGCTATCTGTGGCATAGAGTCCAAGAAAACATTTAAAAAACACGTTTCGCCAGTTGCTGTTGTTTTTCTTATTCGCGAGCAAATAAATCGATAGCTCGAAGCCATTTTTTGAAGCCGTGTGTGTGCTTGTACATAATGGCTAAGGTGTGTGCTCTCTGCGCGTCACCATTTAATTGGGCACGACCGCAAATGAGGCAACACTGCCTGACCCGGCTATAATCTTTCGGCGCTCGCATCGACACATGTTTGTTTACAGACTCTTGATATGTAAAACGCAACCTGTAGACGCAGAACAGAGGTGTTGAATGCTTCGGGGGTTTCATCCATGTACATACACTCTACTGTACAGAGTATATTGTATGCGACTTCAACCATACTTTACGCCAATCTCTAACCATGTAGGCAGAGCAAGGGGTTAGTAAATGGATTGGCGATAACTGTTATAGGACTACAACGTATTCGTAAATGTATCATTTTATTTGTTGTGTGGGCATTTGTCGAGGACGGCCTCATTAAAGTATAACGTGGGCGTTTTTATTTGTGTACGACTGTGATATTTTCCGTGGCGACAAGTAGTTGTCCTCATCGAAATTCTAAATTTTTTAGAGCAAATAAAACATGAGAATAGTGAAATTCTCATGAGTTATTTGCTCTCAAATATTTCATGAGAATGAGAATATTATTTTTTTAAATCTATCACAAACATTACTTGTTTTATTACTGCTTCCTGGTTTTAATTTTTGGCTTGGGTATTTGCTTCTCACGAAAAGAAATATGATACACGGAAAAGCCGATGTTTTAGATTGCCGAAGGGACGGTTCATTTGGGGTGATGGGGTTTGATTTATAGGCCAGCAAAATAGTTCAAAGGTGAAAAAGAGTAGGAGCCATATTAGTATACAAGTATTATATGGGGTTGCGCAATTCTCGCAGCGCACACAACAAAACTGGAATTCGCCAAATTTTTAAAAGCTATTTTCTGTTTCGTTGTTTCGCTTATAAATATTGATGGCATGAGAACAGAGCGAGTCCTTGTGGATATTTTTTTACGACATTATACATTAGAAGGCAGCAACAGCAAACTGCATAAACCGCATGGGGTGCTGCTCAGGTGTTCAGTGAACAACAGTTCAAATGGCCAAAAAATCTCCTCTTGTTAAAAGCTCACGCACATTCGAGCTTCCATCCACGCCATCGTAAACAACTAAACTAGTCAGAAGGTCACGTGCTCAAATTGAGAAATAAGAATTGGAACGACCGTATCGTGGAAAAATAAAATTAACTTTTGTTTATAGGGTGAGAAGCGCTGAAAAAATGCTTTCTGTACCCTTTGCAATTTTTTGAGCAAAAATTGTCAGGCCAATATTTTATCGTTAAGTGGTTGTTTATTTGAGGTTTTGCTTCTTTTTTTTTGTTCGAATGCTGAAAGAAATTCGTTGCGTTGTGTGTGCAGAAACATAGCTTTTATACGAAAAATTTGGCACAGATTTTGCAAACAAAAAACAAAATAGAAAAATCAGGTCTGACATATTTTTGGCCAGACATTATCAACTAGCAATTTTCGATCGCTAATTGAGCATGGCAGCGGCGATGGCTCATTTATTCGCCATCCTATTTCTTCGATTACAGGTAGCGCGTAACTGTAATTTATTTCAATTAAGGTTCCTGGTTCGATGCGTGTCTCGCGCGCATCGTGTACCGAATGTTCTAAGATTAATTTTTTTAAATATAAAATTATATAGATTCTGAATATTATTGCACTCAAACGGTACACGCACAACAAAAAAGTGTAGGTCAAAAAAATTGTTGTTCATTGGTTGCTGATCAGGTGAATGAATTTGGCACTTTTGAAATTTGTTGTAGGTTCGCATTATTACAGTAATCGATAATTGAAATTGCCCGACAGATATAGGGTCTGCTTATCGGTCATAATGGTTGTAACGAGATTTGAAGAGTTTATGCCCTATTTATTGCACTTTGGAAGCTGTAATTTTTGACAAATGATTGTGATTTTTGACAGTGACTTGAGAAAATAAAAATGCTGTACGAATTTCACGACACATAAAATCTCTTCTAAACGCTTTATACTCAAATTCCATTATTTTACAATTTTATATGTACACGCATTATTTTCTACAACACTATTGCAGGGCTCTGAATTTCGGTTTTTCATTTTACGCCAGTCTCACATACTATTGTAACTACCATGTTATGCAATATTCTGCTTAAACAATTAAGACATCTATTGATTTGGATGGAGATTCTTCCAAGTGGGACTTCATTCTCGAGCTTGTTGCCTGAAAATGAACTTCTCCATCAAAGAAAAGGGACAAAACCCTTTTTTGCACTGGTGTGGCCCGGCCCAGGCGGAACAGGGGACAGTTGTTGCCATGAACGAGAAAGTTCACCCGACTATCACCGAAAATGTTCGATCGTGTGATGAGCCAGCGCAGCCTCTGACCTCTGATCCGCCGATTGACGTTTCGAAAAACTAGAATTCGAACTGTGACGTTTTGCGATTGGGGGCTGCTGTTGCGGACGCAAGCGTCAGATGTCGCATGTGAATGTCCTGGTGACGGTGGCGTGACGATGCTGGTTGGCGGCGGCGGGAGGCACGGCGATGGTGGCGCTACCGTGCAGGTTGTCCTCCGAATAGCCGGACTCGTCTGACTCGTCGGCGGCGCCGTCCGGCGTGCTGTCCCGCCGCGCCTCCCGCACGGACGACAGCGGCGATGAGTTGGTGGAGGATGGGCCCGAGGAGGAGGAGGGAGAGGACGAGAATCCGTCGTTGTCGTTGTCGCTGGTGCTGCACCGGCTGTGCCGCTCAACGCTGCCCGTTGAGTCCGATCCGGCGCTGCCGGCCCGCGGGTTACAAGTGAACGTCTCGGCGGCCACGGCATCATAATCGTTGGCCAGCGCCGCCGTCACCTCGTCCTCCAGCTCCTCCCCAATCCCGTTCTCATTAAGCCGATCCGACGATGACGTCATGTCTGTTTCTTCCAGTAGCAGACGCACCTCGTCCAGTTCAGTGGCGCGATCGTTGTCGTTTCGGACCGTCTCCTCCTCGTCGTTCACCTCGTCACCGTATTGATCGAAATTGACTTGGTGACGGTTGCCAACCGGGGCCAGTAAGCGTTGTCGCCTCTGCTGAAGCTGGTAATGTTCGCGCAGCAGGAAGTTGCGATAGGGCTCCTGCGATGACGGCCGAGTTTTTCGGCGACTACCCTCTTCGTTCCCTGCCATCACCTCATCTTCCAGGTCGTCCAGTCCGACCACCCCCTCGCCGGGGTCATCGTCCTCCTCCTCTTTGATGATGCCGAACTCTTCGAAGGAGGTGGTGCCGGATGAGGGCGGGTAGGTCTGCCGGCGTCGTCCACCACGCTTCTGGAAAGGGGACTCGCGCTGGTGGCGCAGCTCACCCGCCTCCTCGATCACCATAAGCTTGGGCGCCGTCTTGGAGCGCTCCAGGGGCGGTCGGTAGTTGATGGAGCCGGTGCTGAGCAGGATCTTGCGTCGCGGCAGGCTGGGATTGTCGTAGACGCAGTTAGCGAGCGATAACCGCGCGTTCTGACGGCAAATTTTCTCGCGCTTGAATTCCTGCAGGGCCATCGCCAGCTTGTTCTGCAGCTGAGTTGCCATGCGCCGCGCCTGCTCCTCCTTCCGGCACAACACAGCATGGCAGCGCAGCTCCTGGCGCAGCCGCTTGCCCTCGTGGCGGTAGACCCAGCAGAAGACTCGCGGATAGTGGATGTGGGCGCCGCAGTAGGTGACCCGATTGGACCAGTATTCCGTCAGTCCGTGCTCCTTGGTGACGGCCTTGAGGCCCGAGTTGCCCACGGTCACCTTCATGGACACGTCTGGTTTGACGTTCTGGCAGTAGTTTTTCCAGAGGGTGGCCAGGGGCTTCTCCGCGCAGCCATCACCCTTGGCCCACGCGGTCAGCACGTTGCCCAGGTACACCACTTTGTAGGTGGGGTCGTACTCTGTGATGGTTACCGACCTCTTCTTCCAGAAACGCTGAATGTTCAGATTCATGTTGATGGCTGGGGTGATGACGTCAGTGCTCGGGTCGGCTCTCCTTCACGTGTGGCCGTGTGGAGAGTGACAACCTCCTCGTCGGTGTCTGCAATAAAATGAAAAACATTGATCTCATTAGTTTCGACCATCTAAAAAGAGATGTGGAACACACAGCGTGATTTCTAATTAATTGCAGAGAGGTGTTCAGAAGAACAAATTGCATTAGACGTACTGTGAATGTGAAGTTGATAACTTCACAGAAAATAACTTTCTTGTTGAAATGCGTTTAGGATTATTTCTCCATCGGGTTCCATCAAGTGCATGATACAGGGTAATTAGAAATAAAATTATGATTATTGAACGATCATTGCTTCCAATTCTCTTAAAGTTATATGTGCCTTTGTGAATTATGTCAGATCGTTCTGAACTATTAAAAATTCAAGATGTTCTCTGATAACCTTCAAGACACCCAATCCCCATAATAACTTTTAAAGAAATTTGGTAACTAATATGATACCGGTCTAGCTGGTGTTGCCCTCCCTCGCCAATTTGTCACCAAAATGAACTTAAGCCTTAAAGACGTTTATCTGTTTAATCTACGCTCGCGCATTGGCAGAGTAACACGTGGATGCATAATAATCCAAAAAAGCCAATCTGTATTTTTCCTATTGGCTGAATCATCCTGCGACAATGGCGCCATGGCCGCCATTGTGTGCTAATGCGCTCATTGTTCTAAATGGCTGCCATAAACGACTTGGGTAGCGGGGTGCCATAGTTTACCGATTAATAATTGTTGCGCGTACGTCAACCCCCGTACTCGGGTGGGAGCAATTTAGAACCCTGATTGAGGTTGCGCAAATTCTGTTAATTATAATGTTAAACAGTATTAAAAAAACTTGTACGTGCAATTACAATTACAATTACTTTTAATCCAAACGTTTTCACGTTCGTTAGTTACTCAGTTATGTAATGTGTTACTCGTAGAGCGGTGTTTCTAAACATTTAAAAAAATAAACTATCAACAGATATTTCTATTTGAAATCCAATGACGTTAGTTGCCGCGATTGACGAGCCGAAACTCCGACGCTGCTTGGCGGGATTGCTCGAGCAGATTGTGGGTTAAAATCGCCGTTCCTCTTGTCTGCTTCTCGCGTGCACAGGGTCGCATTTTTGATTAAGGCGCACGTCAGTCGGTTTGATGTTAGTTACAGTTCAGCGATTCTGCTTCAGCTTTTTCGTATAGTGCACCATGTTTAGAAGAACCATTACAGGATTTTCAACGCACCACTCCAATGTGTCATGCAATCAGCGGCAGGCGAACACGTTTTCGAGGGATTTTTTCACCCGATAAGAATCGCGTTTATTTCTTTCGGCCGAGGAATTCGAGCGAAACGGTGGCGGTTGGTACACGATAAGTTTGATTAGGCGATGTGTGTGTGGGTATTGACTGGGGGTCGCACAATGCCAATAAACGACACACTTTGTTCTAGCGAGCATCTTTAACAATTTCCTCTTAAAAATGATGGAATTAAAAATATTTTTATGCATACTTTCTTTCAGACGTCCTTTTTACTAAAGGTAAATCTGGTTCTAGGTTTTCCAGTTTTTTATTTTCACATATTCAGCATTTTTACATCCTGAATTAAGAGAGCTTGTTTTTAATTATACATGAAATAATGAATGCAGGGCAGTTTCGAAATTTCAATTGAATCGTTGGTGAATTAATAATTACAAAATAAGATTGAGAACAGAAAATGGCGGCCTTTCGAGTTTGACAACCTCTGAAGGCCCCATATAGTCTGTGCACAAATGCAATACGTGCATATACGCTTTTTTTGCCCTATTCATTCACGTACGTGATTTTTTTTACGCGATATCTCAAGTATTTAACGTTTTGGTTGATTATTGAACAACGGCATTTCAGACGAATCAGTTAAACTCAGTTTGCATTGTGTCTTTTGATCAATGGGTATGTTTTTTGCTGCACGCTTGGCTTACAACACGAAAAATTTGTATGGAGCATTTAAATATTTAAAAAAATCTAATTCGCGATTGAAATTAAACAAATTTCTTCCGATTGAATAAAAAACGTGGACCTGATTTACATAATCAATTATTGAAGCGCGAACGCTTTCTTGATTCAATTTAATTTGATGTTTATCTGTTTAGATAATTTATAGTTTGACCCGATACATATTACTGTTTAAACTTTCCGAGTTTAAAGAGTTAAATGTTTTCATTTTTTTTCAATTACATTTTTATGATTTCAATTAAATTGACGATACCTGTGAACTTTTTTTTTAAAAAATGCTTCCTAAGAGGGAGAGGTTACATACACTAGCTGGCAGCAACTTAGGAAAAGTATAAACTGGTTTCGCTGTAGTCGTTTGTCTCATTCATTTATGTTTCTTTTTTATGTTCTACTTTTTTATTGATGTGAATCGATTTTTTAAAAATAGGGATCTACAGACATTAGGCAATTCCAATGTAGGTGTCATTGGGGCTAAGCTGCGACAGTCGCTGTGCAAGATACGCGGACATTTTTGCCTGTAATTCACATAATGATTCGATTTATTTATAATACTCTGTATTTATGTATTTATGCACACGAAACTCGCACTTTGTGTCCTTGGCCTTATCGGGTTCCCCTGTTTCTGTATTAGTCCGAACCCCCCGTATCTCGCCCACCTTCACGCCTTGCTGTCAAGTAGCCCACCTGGCAAATTGTTGATGCGGTGTTCACGTCAGGAGCATAATTATGATGTGCAGATGTCGGTATTCGTCCACTACGACGGTCATTTTGTAATTGCGTCACCTTAGCTATCGATCGGCAGGTCGAGTACACGCAAAGCATAGTTTGAAGAGAGCGCGGTCGCTCTTTCATATTTTTCCAGAGCTGCGAACTACCATTTGAAAGGGTTATATTTAGACACATTAATCAATACTGAGCAGCGACAGATGCTCTCTGATCGGGATTGGAGAAGATACAACAGCATTTATATCATTTGCCCATCAATAATATCGTTCATATGTCGACGTTATTGTTCAAATTAAATAAGCGACAACATTTAAAAAAATGTAACGACTCTTTTCACAATTCATCTACATGTTCTTTTTAATTATAAGTCGATCAGTGGAAAACTGAATTGGGTGAACTTTCATCGTTTGATTAAATCGTACCGACCCTTTTTGTGTTAGAAGTGGTTGGATAATTTGTTTTCAAACCAGTATTCAGTTTACGATGGATTTACTGCAGTTTATGAACAAATCTACAAAGTGGCTAGAAAGTTGGTAAGCGTCCCTAACAAATATTTTTATAAATACACAATTGTAATACATAATCGAAAAAGATCCAACTCGTTCTTGTTCGAATGACGCTTGAAATTTGGTGGCTTTGGGGAAAATGACTGTTACATGAGTTGGATATTTTGATAACGAATGATGACTGCAGGAATGAGGTATCTGAAAATCTATTGCAATGGAAGGGCCGTGAACTTGAACTGCAAAGTTCCGAGTTCGAAACCTGGTTTTTAATGCACAAATATTTTACAAATATGTGGATTATAATATTTTAAATGTAATCGCTCAAGTGGCACTATGGGTTTTCAGTTTTGATTGCGCCATTTGCGAATTTAATAACAGCAATTTATCATTGCTACCTTTTCCAGATTTGGCAAAACTCCAGAAATAATATATTCGCATTTGTGAGAATTTTTGATTTTCGTAGCTCTCAGATTTACTGGTGTTAATATTAGCGGGCACATATAGACTTTAATATATATTGCTGCTTTCTCCAGATTTGTTTATTTAATTGTGGTTTCCATTAATTTTTCTTTGCAGTGGGACCAGTCAACTTCATAAATTCACAAGTAGAGGGTGCGTTGTCATTCAAGAGGCAATGCCAACATTACAAAGAAAATATATTTCGCTTGCTGCAAATCTGATTGACGCCATTTTCAATCGACGAATGGTGCACCTTCAGCAGAGCAGATTCAATGGTGTGACAATGTGCGGCCCAACAGCCGAAAACCAGCTTGAATTGAGTCTTCTCGATTTACTCCCTGGCAAACAAAGACCCTGTGATGTCGACAACTAGTTGCCCATCCCGCCAGTGTTAACACTAACTGGCAAAATAAATGTAAGCCAAATTTGGCAATAACGTGGTTCTCCTTGAGACCAAATGTGCGTCGTAACCGTCTGCTACCATGTACTGCTTACACACAAACAAAATGGTAAGAGCTTCTACCCTATCGAGTTCAATTAGTGTCGTATGAAGTGTTTCCAGCTCGAAATACAGTCAACATTTAAGCGGCCAATGTGCCATCAAACTTTCAATTCGCGTTTGTAGTTTTAAAATCGCGAATTAAAAACGCTTGTGCGGTGGGCGTTTAATGAGCGGCTGATGAATCGACCTGTTGGAGTAGGTCCAACAAGACACTGGATTATCGCTAATAATAATTGCATTTCAGTTACAATTTTCGTGTGTTTTCATCAATGACATTTCAAGAAGTTCTAGTCCCCCGCCAGAGGCTCCTTCGAGGCTCCGTGCTGGTAAATATTGTTTTTTTATTATTCGAATCGCGAATTTTTGCTTACTTGCATTATCATTGCCATTGCATTGCCTATCAGCAGGGGCCTTTAATTCCAGGTAAGGTAAACTTTTTCAAGGTCCAGGTCGATCAGGTACTTTAATAAACAAAATTTCATTCAAAGTGTTACTGCGTTGTTAGTGTGAGCCGATTTTTTTTTAGACAATTTTCTTGGAGCCAATAACGTGAGTTGGACCTCACTTGGGCGTTGCAGCGACAAAGCCACTCGGTGCGCCACAGACTGACCCAATTAACGTTGCTCGATCCTCATTAAATCGTAATTTCAGGAACAAGGGATATGTGTAATTAGGTGGCTTTTGCGGGGGCCTCCGCCATCCGTTAGAGAATAATGAATGATCATCACGAGTCTGCTGAAGCGTCGACCCACATGGCTGCGTTTCAGTTTTGTCCAAAGTCGAAGAACACACCCATTGTGACAGTTATAAAAGTGACTCTCAAATGTTGTTTTGTTGGGGGTGGGGGCGTAATTTTGACAACTGCTCATTAACGATTTTGGCAGGTTCTTTTGAAGGTCTCTATTCGTGATGACAGATATCATTTCTTGTCGGAGGGCCTGCCTCTGCCAGAAGTCAAACCAGACACTCTCGATAGCTATTCATTTGGACACTCATTTTTGTATTTTATCTTGCATGCCTTTCCGTCTGAAATCAAAGTGTCCAACAAGCCAAACCAGTTTCTTGGACAGGACTTCAAACGTGAATTGATCAAGATCGTGGCATGGGGAAATAAATGGGTTCCCCTTTAACTACACTGACACTAATAACAATGATGGCGACATAATGGCAAGAAAAAATGAGACATGTTGATATTGTATACCTGTATGTAGTTAATATGAAGTAATGGTTACGATAGGGAAACATTCAGCCATATTTTTTTTGTTCATTTGCAAAATGCTTCCCTTTTAAATTATTTCCATACATTGGTAATCGATTAATTCATAATACTTGTATATTCAACAATTTCATTAGTATTTGGATATTTTAGATTGTGGACTGGTGGTTAGATTGATAGGAACTTTAAGGCCCAATTTAAATTTTCAAAATTGTTATCAGTGGCCACTTCTCATAGATCATGGATTCTTCCCGGACTAAGGGGTGGCCCGTCATCCTGGAATTAGGTGTCAGGAATGATGGGGGAAACCCCTTTTTAAAAAATATATATATAAGATAAGTTGATGCACTTCCGTGTAACAATTCAAATTGGCATATCTCCAGTACATCCGTATTCGGTTCTGTTTAATAGGGACATTTTATTATTATTAATTAATGATTAATTAAATAGTTCGTCGGTGTGAAGCAGAACCCCCACCTCCCCCTGTTGGAATGCTTCGAATATCTTTAAATTAAAAGCAACGCAGTTACGGTGCATGTTGTGCAGAAAAATTGGCACCAGTGATGCAGGACAGAAATCGAATTTAAATAATCCTGAATTACTGGCTTGGGTATATCAGTATATCATATATTTCCTTATTGCCTCCACAGGTGACCGCATTGGGCAGAGTCTACTTTGGTGAGGGGTTTGAGTGAGGAATTGGTGGTGGCTTAGAGGGGGGGTGGAGGGCGAGCGAAAGAGTTATATCGTATATATATGGACACGTCTATAATTATGGCCTGCTCGGTTCATCCGTGGAAATAGCCTACTCTACACGAGAAACTTATATTTTAATGTGTGCGATGCCAGCTATGTGCCATGCCATGCCGCTTGGATGTTAACGACGACTGAAGCAGTAATGTATGTAAGCCTATTTTAATGCGCTCGGCGTTGCGTGTCCGACTACATGGCCACAAGTGGCTGCGCTGCCGGTGTTCTTGGAGGGATTTTCCGTTTGTCTGTGTGGTGGTATATATCATACTGGGTTACCTTTGTTATCTAAGGTGGCTCTGGGCCAGCTTCATGCACACGTAACGATCCGACTCGTGCCAAAAATCAACCTGTTGTCAGCGCGCATGACGCGCACCCGTTTAGCATTTCAGGGATTTCTCTGTAGTTCTGAGAATATCAGGCATTTGTCTTTGCGAACGTAGTGCTGTTTTTCTGGAAATATTGAACAAATGGTCGAACGGTAATACAGAGTAGAAAAGTACAACGCCTTGGCAAGCTAGCGCGCGTTTCATTGTTTTGTTTTTATTGTTACCCGAATATACGGTGTTTCAAACTTTCTGAAATCCAAAATCTAGCAAATAAATGCAAGAATAATGAAATATTTCAAAAGCAAGACTCGATCTGCTTACAGGAGCTGCCCTGAATATCCATTAAAATCTTTCATCAAATTACATACACGAGAAAAACTTAGCGATCTGTCAATTAAAAGTTGTGCCCTGGACAGCACCAGACGAAAAGGGACGAACAACTCTTTAAAATAATAACAACTTTTAATTGATGTTTTACTGTATATTCAGGACGTCCTATTCTTCTGATTTTGATTTGCGATCTGCGCCTTTCAAGGAGCAAAACAAAAAAATTACGGCTCCATGCAGCTTAATATAGAGATGTATCGAGATGTTTTTTTTTTTTAAATTCACTGAAGTGACGGGTCACAACAGGAAGATTCTGTACCCCTCTCGGTGCTTAGGCCCTATGTGAGAGGCACATTTTCACCAGTACCCCGATCCAAAGCCCGCAAAGCTGCCGGGAATCGAACCCGGGACCGCCGAACCACAGTCCGTTGCTTAACCAACTGCGCCACGACGGGTCGTACGGGTCGACGGGATGTTGAGTGTGCGAGTTGTAAATCTTAATATTTCCTGCATCTTCTTAAATTTATCATGCATTTTCCGGAAGCAGCACATTTTTTGAGTTAATGGAAACCATTCTCATCAGCAAGTTTAATCTGCCGCTTATCACTTATTATGTCTGTGTGCGCGAACCGTGGGGAAATGAAGAAAAAAAATTGTCTTTTGTTTTGCTGACCCCTCACCCCCTCACGGTGGGCCCCCATCGTTAATTTAGTTTTTTCGAGGCACACGAGGAAGTAAACATATTTCGTAATCCATTCGTGTGACTTTTATTTGACCTGGGCAGTGCGTGTGTGGCTGGTTGGTAGCGCCGTGCTCCAGTTACCAAATACATTAATGTTGCTGTGTGGCGTCACTACTTTATTGGTAGGCGTTGAAGGCGTCGAATAAAACGTACTCGTAAATAGCTGGCCAGTTTGTTAGGTGGATCCCGATTATTTTGGTTTAGTGGTTTGTTTACACGTGTGTGTGTGTGTGTGTGTGTGCTGCCGGTACATTTTTGGCGGCTCTTTCGGAATTTTGGTCACCATAAAAAAGTTCAAATTATGGGACAGACACGAAATACTCGATAGGTGGGTGGTGGTACCATTAATTAGCAAATAATGAAAAAAATATTTTGTTGTAATCGGTGAATTTGTGAAAATAAATCAATGGATTGAAATAATAAAAATAATATAATTGATTTAACACATTTTATATTTATTTTGTGTTAGCCTTTTGTTACAAACGTTACAAAAGTTACAAACTTAATAAAATAAAATCATTCATGTCATGTTTCAAAGTCCGCTTTTTTCCAGGATTCAAAGTTTTTTGAAAACTTTTATAATTCATTTTTAGTTTAATTCCATTATTTCAATTTTATTATTTCAATCCATAGATTTATTTTCACAAATTCACCGGTTACAACAAAATATTTTTTTCATTATTTGCTAATTAATGGTAATCTATTAATATTAATCTAATTATTTAATAATATTAGAAGTATTGCCAACTCTTGTTCGTTTTTTTTCGTCCGGCCTGTCCCGGGCACAACCCCCATTTTTATTCAAATAACTATGTTTGTAGCTTTCAATAATCAAATTATTCGTATATTTTGTAATATATTTGTTTCGAGATCTTAAGAGACTGTTTATATACTTTAAACTTCTCGTGACTGTGAGTCAGGTTTGCTAATTGGATGGAGACTGTTTCCTTCTCTTACAATGCAAATGTAACGAATCCAGGAAATTGATGTTCGCATTAATTATTTTTCTTTTAATGTTAGTTGTGATGTGGAGGTAGATTACAGGAGGATTGCGAAAGTGCATATAATATTTCTTCGTGAATAAAAATAGTGCAACATATAAACAATATACTTTGTAATATATTCTGTATTCCTTTTAATTCAGTACAATTTGATTATCTCTGACCTCTCTTGTTGTATTTGGAACGGTACACTCCTTACATTTTGTTAAATTTTCTGCTCTAGTAAAAATACGTAAATGTGGTTCTTAATTATTTTTACCTTTTAGACAATGTACGAGTACTTTAGAAGCGATGCATGTTCATGCACTGTAACTTCTGGTCCGAATTTGTGCCCAAATAGTTCATGCTGAGTAATTTTTCGCCGTACCCCGTCGTGAGTACAAAGCTTAACTGACGACGTCTTTAAGCTAATTTGTCCAAATTGTCGGAACAATTTTTAAGAAACTTTGTCTTGCACGAAATTTATTCGCTGTACATAATTGCCGTTGATCTTTGAGCAAATTATTCGTTTTTTTCTCCTCTCTTCCTTCCTTGCCATGGTGGAGACGTAAACACTGCCCTAGTTACCCCCTCCCTCTTCGGATTTCAGCATAATCTAAACGGTCGTACATGTAGGCAACACGAATTTATCATATTTGAATAATGTATATAGCTGGGGTGTGCGCACATTTTTTGAGGAAATTTTTGCACGCATTTTTTGGGCCAACGAACTCTTGTGTATAGAGACGCGGGTCTTTCCGAATTTCGGCAATAATTACACAGCTGTACATACGATTATTCGGAATTGTTCACGACTAATCTTGAGATTCGTGGCTTGGTCGATGGGAATCTTCAATCTAGGAAAACAATTTCTTACGGGTATTTCCTGACAACGGTAAAATGTGTGGAGGCCTCCCTCCATTTTAACACTGCATTACAGCTTGCCAATTTCCTTAACACAAATAGTGCACAGCTTGAATGAATATTTTATTGTTTACCTATATAAATTAACCCTTGTTAAGTCGTTCGACTTATAGGAATGGTTGATATTTCCAATTGGAAATAAAAGAAACATGTAATTACAAATAATAGAAATATGAAAGACTTAATTACCCTGAGCTGAGCATAATTTCCCCGATATTAAACATTACATTCCACCTTCAGAATTATGACTTGCAACCTTAAAACTGATCTATCTCCTACGATTAGAGGTCCGGGGTTCAATTCCAGGTTTCTGTGAACTTAACAAGGGAGCATGACATGCTCATCATGTCATGCTCGACTTTCTGAAGTCACAGATGTCCTGGGTTGAGCCATAATGGCGCGTGGTCAGTTAATTATTTCATTTTTATTGTTTTACAAATACGTCACACCCTTGTCAACTATTGATAGTTTCAATGTTTACATTTTTGTGCTCTGGCAATTCGACCTTGGTTGAGCACTTGCACAATAGATTGATTGGCCCATTTTTTGGAGGCTGTTTCTTTCTCTCTTTTGGAATGATGCCCCACTGACAATCGACAACTCATTCAAACTGGACCCAATTTCCCGTCAAAATGCCCCCCCCCCCACTCCACCTCCTCTCTCAACGTGGAAGCCAAACGGTCAAACCGATCCAGATTGTCCTTCGTTTTTAAAGTACATGTACGACAGCGCATCTGTAGCTACGTGTTTTCAGTGAACACAATAAAAATTTATACTCGAGTATAACCCGATGACGTGGTCATAGACACGCGCGTTTGCTCTCAATGCCTCCTGCCACATAGCATTGTCTGTAAGCGGACGTACGAAAAATGGACAACAGGAAACTGATCTTCATAGAGGCGTTGTTGTGTTCACTATCTGATATTCTGTTTCTGTGGAGCAGTTGGGTGTCCCAACAGTGTGGGCCACTGGAGCTGTGTGTCATGTGCAGGGGGCATATACACTTTGGAAAATTTTGTTTTGCGAATATTTAGCATCGCATATTCCAATTCTCAAGATTGCAGCAGAACGTAGTCGTTTCACGAAAAAAACAGAGTGGACAGGTCATATGTATATCGGCGCTGTCCTGATCCAAGTTTGCATTCGAACTGACATTAACGAATACCTTAAAACTAGCATAGTTAAGAAGGTTCGTGTATTCGAATGCGCATGGGCCTCCACTTTCAATTATCTCATACACTGGCAAAATTCAGTTGTCTGATCTGTATTGAAATTGGGCACGGCTTTTCATTGTGTTGCTTCCTTATACACACACGTATTTTCGTTTAATGTATCCGTATCGGAAATTTCTGTTTAATCACTGGACAATGATTTAAAATGAACCAACAAGTTTGAGATCCTGCCGCATTGATTTCGTTTGCCTCGTGCCATTTCATTCTGAACCAATTATAAAATTTTTTTTTCACCATTTTACATGATTCAGTCAAATAGTTAATAGACACTGTTCAATATCGCATGTTATTTCCCGCCTATTTAATAGTGGCCCCCCATTGTATATACATAGTACTAGTATGCATTGTAGTAGTATGCATTGCGTCGGTCCTTCGAAAATTCCCATTCATTCACTTTACATTCGCATTGACCCTGGCGATTCCTCCCCCCTCCTTGTTGCACTCATTGTTGGGTTGCCATCATTGTCTAGTTTGGTGGATGACGCGTGTTGCCTTATACACCAGGTAATCGGAAATACTAAAGAGAGAGTATACACAGTCTACAGTTAAGACCGTTGTGCTTTGAGGGCTCGCACTGAAAAGGTAGATTTCAGCAGCCAGGTGGCCAGACCGACCAACTTGTGTTTTTGGTGGGCAAAGTCCAAAATTCCACCCGAATCCGCCACGCTTTATCCAAAAGCCTACTCCATGGATAACTTCTTTTGGGTCTTTCAGCTCTTTGGTATTAGTGTATTAAGGTGAATTACTTACTATGCGTGTATCAAGAATTCCATGTGACGCACTTGTGTGAACTGGATTGTATCCTCGTTAGGAGAGACGATTTTTTGTGAGCTCGCGAAAATAAATTGTGTGCGTCATCACACACACGTATACACGTCTACACACACAAGTTGAGAAAAAACATTCCGCCTTCCATTAAATACGATATTGTATTGTTGGCTCGTCGTCATATATGCACTCTGTAATCTTCACAATTCTGTATTGTCCGCGTGTGTAGCTGCAGTGATGCATCAAACAACACATCAGATTCCAAATTTCCTCGCTGCTGCAATCACAAATCCCTTCTTTTATTGCCGCACCGCCAACGTTTTCCTTCAGTAATTATATATAGGATTACCAATTGGACTTGTTAGAACTTCAATTGGTTTTGTTGATTTTGCATGCTGCATGGAATTTTAAGGATTATTAATTCCCAGAGCGAGGCAATTGCAAATCAAGTCGTTTCAGTTGTCTAATCCTGCAACAATTTTTAAAGCCATTTCTGGTGCAAATTCCTGTTCTGACAATCTCTAAACGGATATTTTGTGCAAAAATAGTCTTCACTTTCATTGAAAATAGGCACCAGAAATCACAGAAAAGTTCAGGTAGTATTTCTACACCTCGGGTGACTAAATTTAAGTCACTCCTGTTCACAGTGTAGAATCGATATAGTTGGCAGGTTACGCAAACCCGTGCCTAGTTGGCAACGGCTGCGGGTGTCAAAATTTAGTCACACCGATTTTGGCGGAAGTTCGGTTAGTGAAATGCATAGTTTATGTGCCGTGCTCACCTGTTGCCAGCTACCAACAATTACAATGTCCTCGGAACAGTTTCCTGATATTCTTGCATATGGGTGGAGTCAGGGTTGGAGAGGATGATTTTGTCGCGACTTGAATCGGACTTCCCGAGCGCCTCAAAAAATATTGTGAAACTTTTGTGCCGCCCTGTGCACGCGTGTGCAGGAAGATGGCGACATTGCCACACCAAGTGGTTCAATATTGTGCAATGGAATTGCTACTTCTTAATCTTGTTGCGTACTTACGACACTGGCTTATATAATGGGTGGTGACGACGGTGTTATGCGTGCGCAATTTTATGGCGACCATGTTCCCTCATAGTTTAACAACTCTGAGAAGCTCAACCTGTCGGATCCGATCCAATCAAGCAGAAAGTAAACACATGTTTGGGATTTCTTAAAACCTAGACCAGACTAATCTGAAAAGCGCATCCTTAGGTTTTTCTAGGGAGCCATAAAAATGGTATTTGCTAAGTTGCACTATGCACTAATTCAAATTCTTTTAACTGACGTTTTTGTTCATATGCATACGAGTCTATGATAACATGCCTTTTCTAAATATCCCTCCTATTGTCGATAGTGGAATATTGAACAATGCTTTTCGTATAGAACAGGATACCAGTTATTTCAATTATTAATGTAAAGTATATCAGGTGTGGCTCAGGTCTTTCTTTCGGGAAACACCTTTACAAATAATGCCAGACTTCCCACGAAAATTGCAATATGGGCGATCAAAGGACATGGTGTCCCAGGTCACAGGCAAACAATTTCTCTGAATTGACTATATGGTAATATGGCGTACCACTTTTTATCTTTTTTTTTGTTAGAAATTTCAATACACTTGAAATATGTGACCATGACCACTAAGTTAAACTATCGCTGGCTGCTCTCGACTTAAGAAACCGCGGGGACCAGGTCTCGCCATAATTGTAGAACGATTATAGGAAGAAAATCACGTCGTATCTTTTCAGCAAAAAAATACTTTAATTATAAAGTTTATAATTGTTTTCTTAAAAACGGACGAAAACGCAGTCACGAAGGTGATTAGATTTCATATTTTTCCATAAGCTGACCCTTCTAACGAGCAACATGATGCTTATCGTACTACTTCACATGACGCGGCATTCTTGACACTTCGCAAAAAAAATAAAAATATTAGGCCCCGACATTTTTATATAAACTCTTTTAATATTAGGTTCTAACATTTATACTAACTGACCCCAAATATACTCGACAATTTTTCCCAGCTTCAAAAAAGAAACGCCAGACGCCACTTCACTCCATCTTGAACCCAATTATTCTGCCGTAACAACTTCAGTGGGACATTCGATTATGACATTCGATTGGGTTCAATTACGCTACCTGCATACAGCTCGTTTGGCCAACTGACGGTATGGTGCAAATTGTGTTCCCAAGGTGCCACCACAAAAGGGGGTCACCATTAGACAGTTCTAAGAATGTCTACCCCGCGTGGCTTCCCTAATTACATTTGAAACAATTGGAGGGGGGGGGGCTGAATTATTTTACTGAAAGGAATCTGCAGGTATCGTATCGACAAAGGGACCATGTAAAATACGAGTCAAATGCACCCCTGTCTATATGATACACTCCCTTGGCCCGCCCTACTATGAACGTACTTCTAACCCCCTTTTCACAAACGCCGCCACCAAAGGGGGGAATAACCCCTGCATTCTTTCTAAGCTTCCTGTATGCAACCCCTCTTTCTCCATTTCGCTGTCTGACGTGTTTTCCCTCTGGCATTTGCAAATGCCTCACTAATGTATTCATTTATATTTTTTGCTTTCCCATACCCTGGACCATGTATATTCAACTCTAGGCCAGGTAGGCAGGATGGCAGTTCAGGAGTTTTATACTTATGGAATGATTGGACTCCTGACTCCTCCATTGGCTCAAACACACAATAGTCGGAGAAACATTTTTATGGGATCAATAATTTCGATTGTTCCAGTGATTGTGATTGAGTCACCGCATCCTTTTCAAATTTCCTTCTCTAATAGCCAAATTATATAAACCTCGTTTGAGATATATGCTATTATTGAAGGCTATATCATGAAATGGGTTTATGACTATACATTGAAAACCACGATGTTTGAATGTCCGTTTTAGACAACCTTCACGTTACACTGTAAATGCGCGAAGTTGAGGAGCTTTGAGGCAGACAGCTGGAAAGTCTCCTTCATTTCCTCATTTAATTGAATGGCGAAATTGAAAGTCAATCTTTTAATTAGAATCATAACTCTGCAATTTATAATTCATAATTGCAATGACATTTGGGCTGCAGATGGTTCAGCGAATTTGCAATTGAACGCAAATAATTTGGGGTCTCGATTTTCAATATTTAAAAATATTTCATCAGTTGACGTGCGCCTGTGCCATTTCTTCATTTGGGCTGCAGATGGTTCAGCGAATTTGCAATTGAACGCAAATAATTTGGGGTCTCGATTTTCAATATTTAAAA
>JAQGBY010003119.1:0-20320 GCA_034698785.1 Mycogona germanica
AAGAAGGGGGTGTCCACAAGTTCACTGGTGGACCAGTACATCTCGATGGTTGGCTTCTGGATCATCCCCTGCTGGATAATGAGGGCCAGCCAGATCCAGAAGTCATCCACCGACATGTCCGTCCAGTGCTGGAGGTGTGACCTGCGTGGTAGGTCAGAGCTGGCCAACTTTTGGCCAGCATAATTGTTGGTTTGTAGCACTATTTCCCGCACCATTTTCGTGTCCACAAACACTTTGAACAGGTCCAGGGTGTCTGGTCCAGCATTGAATGTATCCATAATGCTGGAGTTGGGACCCGGCACCCCCTGGAATGGAAATGGCGTCAGGGGTGGGGAGCCAGCACCCACCAAACGCCACACATGCAATTTAAAAAAATCCACAGTTTTTGCTGAAGAGTCACTGTCCTGGTCATCAGAATTTTCGAATTCAGAAGATGATCTGCTGCTGGAGGAGTCATCCAGCTCGAGTCCAGCACTCACGTTACTTTCACAATCACTTCCTGATGAATCCGGCACAATTCTGGATGTTCCAACAGTTGCTTGCGCGATTTTGCTTTCGCACAAGACGCCATTGAAAAATCCAACTTTTCAAACATCAGACAAAACATTGGAAAATGCTGTCTGCTGCTGTTTTGTCACTGGCAGCAAAAACTTGATGGCACTACCGATCCTGCAAATGCGCGTGTCTTTCGTTATCTACATTTTTTGCTCTATCCAATCATGTGCATTATATTTTTCTGTGCTGGGTAGATTTTTGCCACCAATTTTTAGAAAAGTGAGACTGGAATATCCCAGCCTCCACGTTGGGACTGGGAATGGCTTGGACGTGATAACACGTCCTCCATGGTTAAATGGTTAATAGAGATAGACATAAGACACCATGTCTACATATTATTGTTGCAACCATTACTTCCCTTAACTTGTTCTAAGTGTGTTTAAGATTTATGATCATTAAAGTAATGTAATGCAAACACATTCCGATCACCGCAAATGAGAGTGCTATCTATATATTGTCTGGGCCTTCATACAACATGCAAGCAGGCGCCGCGCGGCCCACAGAGCGGCGGGTGGTTGCACAGAGAAAACAAACATGATCGAGAGATCGAGATGTGGCTGGTGAGTAGTGCAATGGCACGTGAGTAGTTTGAAATAATGCTGGACCGTTGACTATTTTATGGACAGTGCTGGCAAATGAGTGCATTTAATCGACTCAAACATCACACAATAAAAGCAGAAAATAATAAAGATAAATAATAAAATAAATATTTTAATAAAAATCATATTTTGAGAACCGGAAGATGTGGACACTTAGCAGTTGGTAATTTGGAAAGGTCACAAATGCAGCTGTAATATTTTGCTAAGTATAAATATTAATTGCTGGCAGAACAGCTCCAGCACCAATCCGGCAATGCAGGATGGGTGCAGGAAGCGTGACTCCAGAAAGCAGTGCTGGAAAGTGGGGGTCATCCAGAAGCTGGTCCAGCAGCTCCCATGTGGCGACTCCCTTCTTCTGGCACAACATGCTGAAGTCATGGCTCCAGCATCAATCCAGCAATGCCAGATTAGGCCTGGAGGTGAAATCACTGAGTGAAAGTTCATGAGACGTTTTTAGTTAGGACGTCTGGATGATATATATATTAAATGGTGAATTTGGGACAGGTCGAATTGTGAAAGTGAAAACAGTGCACCAGAAATGAACCGGAAAGCAGATAGGCTGCAACCAAAGCTGGTCACAGCTCCAGCCTCAATCTGGCTTTGCTGGATGGACTTCTGCATGTGGTGCCGGAAGAAGGGGGTTTCCACCAAGGAGCTGCTTTGCCAGCTTCTGGATGGCCCCTTCCTTCCAGCACCACATGCTGGAGTCCCGATTCCTGCATTTATCCTCCACTGTTGTATTGGTGCTGTTGCTTCCAGCAATTTCATTTTATGATCACCCCCAGATTAATTTTACAGCCACATTTGCCACCTTTGCAAATCACTAACTGTCATGTGTCTATGACTTCCGGATCGCAAGATATGATTTTTTTAAAATAAAAAGTAAAATTAAAGATTAATTGGCCGGTGGGGTGTGGGTATGGGGAAATCAATTGGCCAGTTAAAGGGTTAAAGCATGGATGAGTGGCACGTGCTGATTCTGTTCAATGTGTGAGGTGGTGTTGCCTGTGGGGTGGCACCACTCACCACCAGGTGGCATAACCATCGTTCTGCAATGCCTCCTGTGAGGAGAGCAGAGCCACCTGGTGAGCAATCAGCCAACTGCTCAGTGTGTAAAATGCAGTGAACAATATCATAGTCATTCCTAACTGCAGCTGCAACCGGGGTGGTTGGATTAAAGGCCAGTCTCTCAGCCTATCCGAGAATTCCCCCACTACAAAATGATCTAGTCAAAGCAATAATACAACAGATTATTATGACTAGCCTACAGAAAGTGCTGCAATAATTTCATCTCACCACACTACAATGTTCCAGCAGTGTAAACAAAAAATAAGTGCTGTGTGGTGTACAAGGATGGTAAATTAACTCAAAAAAGCCAGCTGGTTGAAGATAGATTAAGATTGGACAAAAAGGAAGTGTTAAAAAAAAGTGCAGAAGCACGCCGATTCGGATATATTTTTAAGTAGAGACATAATGCTAGACAGTATAGCGGCAATAATCGTCGTATTATTCTGTAACTTTCGGATTATTGCCGCTATACTATCTAGCATTATGTCTCTACTTAAAAATATATCCGAATCAGCGTGCTTCTGCACTTTTTAGTTATTGCAATTAGTTGAAAAAATGTCCGAAACTAGTGAAAGACAAGTGGAATTAATTGTCTTTCAATATTGGACATATTTTCAACTAATTCCAGTAACATCGTATTTTTGTTGAAATGTTTTATTAAACATATATTTATGAAGCTATTAACACTAGGGAGTACACTTTAGTGAACGTACATCACTTCGTAAGGCAGGCATTATTTCTGGAAACAATGTGCATTAACTACGGATCAACATCACCATTCCCAACTCTCTTGCAGGTCAATATTGAAAAATTTTCATTTTAGCAGTAATGAATGTTTGTTAAGGGGTGCAGTAGTTTGTTAGAAACCAAGATCCACCCGTTTCAACGCATTTTCTCCATTTTTAGGTTCTACCACTAAATTTGACAACTTGAAACACGATATGTAAAGGACGTGAAGGAGAGGCTGGACGGGGTTGGTTCGCCCCTAGAACGTCCTGTATGTGGTGTCCTCTTAGACTTCATTTTAGTATTAAACTTAATCCTGGGGCGGACCTAACTCTAGGTCTGACGTAGGATAGGCAAAATTACCAGGAACCCCTGGGAGGCTTTGAAGAAAACTTGAAAAAATGGTAGCCACTTTTGTATCCAGACTCCAGGTAGGCAAAATGCACATGTACATAACTGTCCTCGCAATTATTTTATGACCTGTTCCTGGTTGCGCGCTTCGTCTCCACCCAGATGGAGTTTGTCTGTCAGAGGTTTCCAATTGAACTGGAGCAACGACTAATGTAGTAATGTTCAACTGGGTGGCAGCGAATTCGCCGATTTTGCACCAAAGTGTCTTTCAAAAGTCTCCGTCTGATCGCACCATTGTGCTCAATTGCTAACAAGTAACAACACACTGCAAATGGAAATAAGAAGTGATATTGTGGGTGAGCAAAATTGATGACGCCCACGCAGTAACTATTACGACACCGTACTCTAGACCGTCCTACGTCCTTGTCACTTGCCATTTCCCACTCGATGGAAACACTATACGCAATAGCATGGGTAGATAGAGATACTTGAAGGATCCTTGTAAATTAACATTTTGATCGTTCGACTGGAAAGTGTCGGCGTATTTAATGGAACCAGCCGCCGGCAAGAAGGTATCACATGGCGTGATCATCCGTGCTCCTATAAATTACAAAGACGATTTAAGTGCAAAACTTCTAGACCGTTGAACGGCCTATGTCTGTCTAGCTCGCCTGTTAAATTCGCGCGAAAATTGCTGGCCCATTTTATATTGCGCTAAAATTCGATCTGGGTTAGTGAAGAAAAAGGTGGCG
Source organism: Mycogona germanica (assembly GCA_034698785.1). Taxonomy (NCBI): domain Eukaryota; kingdom Metazoa; phylum Arthropoda; class Diplopoda; order Chordeumatida; family Chordeumatidae; genus Mycogona; species Mycogona germanica. The sequence continues at coordinate 4,052 of JAQGBY010003119.1, forward strand.
TTGAGCGATTAAGTTTCTCCGACGGATAGATTCACGGAAAGTCGCTGTTTTGGGGCATAAATGACGGTCATCTACAGCTTTACTACAACCATTTGCTTAACATGTCGATGCTTTTTACCTGGCAATTGATTCAAACAGCTATTGTACATGTATGTTGATCACAGTAAATCGCATATTTAAACCGAGTCATCAACTTTGTGGAAATTTATTTTTGTCAAGCGTTCGAATATTATCTTATTTACGTTGCTGTAACGAAACGGAAATATATTTTTTCGTTGGCGTTTGGCATTTTCCTCAAGCAGTACTCGTAGCAAGCCTGAGAGCAGATAATTTGTTGATATCCAGACTATTTTCTTTTTTTTTCTTTGTTTTTTTCAAAAGATTGATGATATAAACACGCTTATATGTTCATGTACGGAGTGAGCGAACAAAATGAGATATGCATTCGGTACATTAGGTTTTTGTACAATTGGTGTATGTGCCATAAAAACAACTATTGGCATCGTCATCTCTCCTCTTGTGTATGTGCTAGCGCTATACTAAAAAGGGGTACACACGAATGCATTTTATTTTTGAAATATGACTTTTGTTATGTGATAATTTTTTTTTTTTGGGATCTTCCGGAATATAGTTTCTTGCACTTCTTAAGTGAAGCAGACGTGTTTCTGTTCTGACTCTGACACGAACACGAACACGAACTTTTAGACGATTATAGACTGCTATCCAACAGTTTCCTTTTTTTGACGCCATATTTGAATTTTCCGGTGAAGATATCGCGACGATTGAAACGTCAACCGATGAAATATCGAAAAATACTGAAAATCGAGACTCCAAATAAGTTGCGTTCAACTGGAAATTTGTGGAACTATCAACAGTATAAATTGTGTTCAATTTCCTTTTGCCGATCGTAAGTAATCGGCGAGGCTGACTCTTGCAAACATTCAAACTTTAAGAATTGAAATAAAAATGGTGATGTATCAGAACAGCAGAATTTCCCCCAAACTCACATTCTGTTCGTTATCCTGTAATCCGGATAAATTGATTAAATATACAAAAGCATTAAAACAGAATAAATATCTAACTGCCTATCCCCCGAAGAATGCGCTAGGCGGGAAATTCTGTATTTTTCGTCTTATCGCAAACATTTTGACTGCGCCTGATAAGACGAAAAATACAGTTTCCATTGTCAAGTTGTTTCGGTGCTGTACCACACAGTACATGATGATTTCCCCTTATCTACGTATGGAGATTTTTATTTTCTATTTGTTGCGTTCGCTTTTGCGGTTTGTCAGAAATTGAAAATACTAAGTCAGGTATTCAAACATTTTGTATTTGGTCTAGTAGTGAGTGCTTTGAATAATACAAGACATGAGTTTGCACAGCAAACAAGTGCCCCAAAGTAATCAAAGCGCATTTTGTTCTGAACGGGTATGAAATAGAATCTTTCTGAAAAAGATCCTCTAGAGTAATGAATATTTAACGACATGTCCTAATGTATTAATAAAAGGATCTACCCAACAGAATAAACATAAGTGTAATGCTTGTCGTTTAAGGATTCCTTGGGAAATCCAAACCATTTTACTTGTTCACAACCTAAACGCATGTTAAACTGCACTGATTTATCTCATTCAAAAGTTATTAACACCAAGAAGCTGCTCATCAGGGACAGAAGGTGGGATGCTATTACCTTTGAGCAGGGAACAAAATGTATGTTTTTTAGAAGCGTCAAGAGAAGGACAAATGATCCTAACTTATCTTGGAACATTCCGTACGCCCTGGAGCAGTTTTTTCTTCTTTCCAACAGAATGCGTGCTCACAAGTGGTGACGTTGGGTGGGTGGATGGGCTGTCGGTGGTGTAAACATTTCTACAAACGCAGGACAAGCTCACAACAAAGCTATGCATGGTGCATGTGCATCGCAATGGAATTTGAGCTAGAAACGCGATTTCATATGAAAGTGTACGTATATATGTGCATACGTAAAAGACGCCTAAAGTCTAAAGCAGCCTCAATAGGTGGACCACCAAAAATGCTGTTGCTGTCACAGACTGCATACAGGTGCAGTTGACACAGCATTCTTACAATTGTATAAACAGGCGACAAATAGACGTGCATAAACAGAGTGAATGCGGTCATCCACTTTATAGGATCGACACAACCAAGATAACGCAGCATTTGTTGTTGGTGCGCCGCACGGGTCATTTTAGTTCCAAATGTCGCCGCTGGTGGTACTTCTAATATCGAGCGTGCGGCGCAACGATAAGCGATAGAAAATCCCCAACTTAATTAATGTGTGACTTTGTTCTCTTTGTGATCTCGCAGAGGTAGAGAAAGGTCTCCTTCATCGCCATCTTCCGGTTCATTTGCTCACAGTCGGAATTACGTTTCGAGACGGTTTTTTCTTTACTTACCAAGTTCGGATACAGTTTGGGTCTCTGATCTCCACAGTGGCACATTTTCACCGGTACCCCTAGATTGAATAAACGAAAATAACCCATTCCGGGAATCGAATCCGGGACAAGTCTTTCACGCTACCGATTGGGATACCACGAATCGTAATCGTACTGCATTTAAAAATATTCACGGGGGAAAGTATTTCGTGTCTCTGAACTATGGAATGTGTCATTTAAAAATGAGATAAAATCCTTTGGTGACGTTACACATACGAGTATTTTTTATGTCAGCAGTAACAGCGTATTCGGAACGATTGTAACAGTTTTCCAGTGATCCTAATTCCATTCAGTTAACTTTAATCAAATTTCATCGCATGATTCCTTTTAAGCCTGTCTGTTTTTTTCAAGCCACTGTCTGCGAATATCATGGTCACGCCGCCGAAATAGTTCTGAAAGTGAGGAACGAACTATATGTCCCGGGCACAACTTGCTATTTATTATTATTGAGGAACGAACGATGGGGAAGACTGGCTTTTCTTTCATCATTAAAATTCTATTCGTCTGCCCATGTTACACTGCAAATACAGTCCACTATAAGCCTCTCTGACCCGCTTCTATCAATTGACAAGGGAGACTCTTTCTTTATTTGTTGGCTAATCCGATATGTGTAACCCCACCGAGAAATCGGTCGCATGCCTGGATCCACTTTCTCTGTATACTGACTGGGGACCGGATTTTTAGGTGCCCATAAACGGTACCTCCACACTTTAGGCCCTAAAGATAATGCAAACATTAAGTAAACATATGATCATGTTCTTAGCTAATGACTTATTTACTTCGAACTTATGTTATATTGTTTATAAGGACTACGGTTGTTTCCCGTTGTTGCATATTAGTAATCGTCTCGAAATTGTTTTTGGTTCAGATGGAGCAGGGTATAAATTGCCACACGGGTCAGGGTCGGGTCGGTGAACGCACAACCCATGAGGCTACCGGATGAATGTCAATATGAAATTTGTTAAGAAGGGCCACCAGCGGTTTCACTGTAAACCCCCCAGGGGCGACCTGGTAATTTTGATGAACATTAAGTGCTCAGCTAGTTCATCCAAATTAGTTGGCGATAATAACAATAGGGTATATATATGTATAGCTCTTAAATACACATGTTCTGGTTGTAAAAATGTATAAACATCCGGGCCCTCGCGTAGACAGGCATCGGCCTACATAATAAAATATAGTTGATGCTGGGATTTAGATAAATCTTGGTAAAAGCAATAGGATTCATGTTATTCGTTTTCATGGACTTTCGCACAAGGTCTAGCAATACTCCGTAATGTATTGTGTATGAGTCGAACAAAAATATCGGTCAAAAATAACTATTGTCACCGATCGTGATGATGCAAACTGATCACGTAAGGGCAGCTAATCAAAAATAATACCAAAGACTGGTTTGCTCACAGACTCCCCGAGTAATCATCTGTCGTGCCGAATCATTAATTTTATTTATTTTTTATTGTTAACTACAGCCTACAATCTCACATTCGCACGAACACGGTTTCCTTTTCATTCCTGACATTTATAGAAACTGTGCTCATCTACTGGTTGCCGCGTCGGATGCAAAGAAATGTTACCCGGATATAATTTCTGCGGAATCCTCAGATACCGTTTTGAGGACTTACTTAAAATGTTTGTGGTGATTGTTGGACAGCAAGCAAAATTTAGCACCTTTCAATTACTGACCAACAGTCACCACAAACATTTAATTTATCATCATCGGTTCCTCTAAATCCCATTGAACTGCCGTTTATCTTTCAATTTGTAGCTGATGAGCCATTAATTGGCATTTCGCCATTTTGAATCTCCTGATTTCATGAAGGCTTCACCACTAGGGAGCGCCCGATCGCAATGCAGCGCTAGCGCGGTTCACGCAAAAATAGCGTCGTTATGCATCATTTATCGTCCGGTCTGTCCCGGGCACAACCCCCATTTTTATTTTATACTAGCTGACCCTAGCCACGCCTTGCTGTGGCTCCCGGTTAAATGGCTCGGTCACACTACCTCGTGCAAACAATTGTCCCTTTTCCCCGGGAATTTTTTATCCCGCTTTCCCGTGCTTTGCCGCTTTCCCGTGCTTTGCCGCTTTCCCGTGCTTTGCCGCTTTCCCGTGCTTTGCCGCGACGCATGCAAATCTATACACAGATTGTGCTCTGGTGGCGTTAAATGAAACTGTTTACTGTGAGGGGAGGGGTTCTGAACTGACGTCAGCGAGAAGAACAAAAGAGAGAAGAAGGTTGAAGGTTTCTCTGAGTGAGTGGGGGGCACACCTAGAAGCCTTGCAGGAAAGTTCAGGTTTGGGGATCGCGGTTGAGGCGATCTGATGACGATCTGATGATGTCTAGACATTTTTGTTTCCGTAACAATGTGACCGGAACTATGACCAATGTTTTTTAAAAAAATCATCGAAATCGGTCCAGTAGTTTTCGAATCTATCAAGGACACACACACAGATACACATACTTTCATTTATATATATATAGATATATACTCTATTACAATATCTTTGTGCCTTCAGGCGCCACCGGAAGTGCCACCACTGGTGCAAGTAGCATAACATTATAGTGGTGGGCACCTCAGGGCACAACGATGCGGGGAAATAAACAGTCATATTTTCCATACCAGCCCAGCTAGACTATTGATAGTTGATTCTAAGTCTTCCATTTTTTTCTTTGCGATTGAGACATCTAAAATATACCTTTGAATGTCCAACGGAACTGCGGGATCATACGTCCACCATTGAGTGCATTGGTTTTCCGACTTCCATTTCAAACTGACCACTCTGCGAGCAAATGTATTTGGTCGAAATTGAAACAAATTCGCTCTCCGACTTCGCGATCGAATATACATGTTCTCCGATGGTTGAGCCACCATTACGCGATTGCCAGTTATTTCGCTTGGCTAGGCAGCCAGTCTATGAAAAAGAATATGCCAAAAATAGAAAAGTCGTGTTGATACGTTGAGTATTATCCTGGGACCCCTAATAGCGTTCCGCATTGAAAATGCAGAAGACCACACGTGGAGTCTCATGAAAATACAATCCCTCGATAGTTCTTATGCCATCGCTGTTGGAACATCAAGTTCCGTGAAATTCGAATTTGTTTTGCTTTACGTAGTCATAGTTGTGAACTAGTAGAAAATGTTAATGTTTGAATGTGCTACATTTGCTTGCAGTAATGACCTCTGTGTGTAACAGTTGTGGGTACTCTTTGGCGGCGTCCCAAATAATCGGTGGTTGGTGGATTTTTAAAAATTGTATTGTCGCTTAATAGGCGTTCCCGGTGAATTGAGATTTAGCGGACTAACGCTACTAGTGATGGCAATCGCAAATTGTCGTCACTTGACAAATGACGAAATTTGCGACAATGTTTGCTTGCGATTTCACTACTTTTATGGTGAATAGCTATTAAATTACATGAACATTAACAGTAAATTACGCAGACAGCACGAAATTGCCAACACAATTTCATTGTGGGTTACTTACAAATAGTACTCTGTATACAGGGTGTTCCAATAAAATAGACACCAAATACATTTTACTAGATCTTTGCGAATTGTTGACTAATTCTCTTAAAACTAATGTTTCGCGATGATTTTTGTTTGCATCTATCAGGCTTAAAACAACTGCTGAAATTGTACAACGTTTTATTCAAGAAATTACATTTTTTGGTTTGCTGCTTCAGCATGAAGTTGGGCCGACTCATTGATTCAAAATCGTTATTCTAAATGACTCCTCGATTATACCTCGTCCGAAAAATCTTTATTAAATTGTCTAGCTCTGTTATGTTTGTTTCTCATAAAAAATTATATCAAGGTTCAGTGTTTTTCCCCCAGCGCCATTTTGGAACACACAAATTTAATAGTCATCGTTACGCAGTACCATCTGTGCTCGGGAGATTTAAATCTCTGATAAGTTTCAACATGTGATAAAATATATTTTGGCGTCCATTTTATTGGGTCACCCTGTATAGAACATTTCCAAACCTGTTTTCTTTCCCATGTGAATTAGATTTAAATTCAGTTTATGCGAAAAGTTTCTTCTCGGGTCTCCAAAAGTAGACGGCGAACTTGAAAATAGTTTTTTTAATTGATAAATATGTGTTCGAAAAAGCCATTGAACAAGGTTTTCGGGTGGTGGATGCTTGACATTTCAGTTGCACATGACGGGAAATCTAAATTCCCTAATGCCTTCCAACTCATTGATCTCGAGTGCCATTTTCCACCCAACGTTATTTTAATGGTATTGAGGATGTTTTTTTAGGAAATTAAAAGCAGATATGTCAATTACAGAAATCGTTTTGATCGTTGTACTTAATTTGCTCGGGCTGTGGAGAAATTATTATTCAGTATACCACTAAAATGGGTTTTCATCATGGCGAGCATGTGCCTATTGTTGCTGGATTCATGAAACAACTAAATTTCAGCAGCACTGAACAAATTCTTGAAAACCATTAATGCCAACCGTTGAAACTTTATTCTAACTTCATTTTAACATCGACTGGAAATTTTATTTTTCATTATTCGCTCAGACGAAAATTGAAAATGTGTAGCAAATCACAGCGTACTAAAAAAATGTTATGCGCTTATAGACAGTCTTATGTACTTCCTAAAGTCTAAAACTTTAAAATTTGTATGTGTTCGGTGCATTGCATCCATTGGAATTATTTGCTGGCGTTTATTTTTATTCTTAGTTTAAAATAATTTGTCGTTTTTAAAATCAATTTTGAACTAAAAGTATTATTATGCAGAAAACAAATTTCTATAACAATCTTATCTCAATCATTATTTTAAAAGGTTTGAATCTACGAATGAGACTTCACTACGAGCCAAATCATTGACCCAGTTCTAAAAACATTAGACTGATGGCGCATCCACTACAGCGTTTGTATTTGTACGTTGATCTATTCAATAAATATTTGAAGGTAAAAACAGACTTCGGCTTTATTGCTTAGTTTCAACCATTTCCGTCATCGCAAGTCGTTGCTATTGACTACCCAGCAATTTATATCTGCGTCGAGATCTAATCGTTTGATTTTATTCGAGTACCTATTAAATGCCTACATACTTTGGTTTCTATTTGGGTCGCAAAGCTTCACTTTTGATCGGATACGGTAGTATATGATTCTAAACTAGGTGGTGGCGTCACTTTCACCAGCAGTTCCTAGGACCATGAAAGAAAGATACGTAGTGTGTGTCCAAAATATCCATCTTCCCAGTTAAAAAGGGCTCAAAAACATTTGCATTACATTGTACGTGTATGTGTAGTGTAGAAATCTATATATATATATATATAAAAATGAAAAGATGTTTATTTGTATGTATGTTCTTTATGCATTCCTAAACCATTCATCCGATCACTATGAAATTTTGGGAATTTTTTCACTACATTCCCGAGATGGTTTATGCCAAAACATTTTCTCTCCTACGATCATCCGATCGCTATCAGATCGCTATCGACCGGTGAATTCACATGAGCCCTTTTAGACTTTAAAGATTATACAGGGATAACGGGACTAAAATGGGTCAAGTCTTCTGTAGCATGTTCAGGTAGCGCCAATTAGCCCATATCATATTATAAACGGTATGACTACGGCATGCGAATACGGTATAAATAACAATGTGTGTCACTTGAATTAATGGTCTACCATATCCTCCTCCTTCAAAGGCTTGTGGTACTGTAGTATACTTGGCTTCGGGCGATGATGTTTTAGCAAATTCACTATATCTTGTGAGTAGACTGCAACTTTGCAGATTCAATTTGCAGACAAATGAGTCACAAATGACCACTTTGCCAAACTGGTCATGTAGAACACAACACCAAGATGGCGAATTTCCAGATTTTGACGCTAATAATAACTAATTTAAACTAAAATTAATTTTTTAATTTCTCATATTATTAAACTAGACGATAATGATTGCACAAATATATATCATGTTGAATATTGTCTCTGATTTTATTGGATCACACTGTATGAAAAAAGTGGAACTTTCTTTTAAATATCATTTTTGAGTAACTCCAGAATTTAAAAAAATTGAAATATTGCGCCGTTTGAGCAGGGGTCTGTGGAGGTTGCGCTTTCTTGAATTAGCATTTCTGATCAAAATAAATGTCAGAAGAGAGTGCTTATTCTTGAGGAGGAAAGCTTAAATGCGGTCTAATGTGACCGCATATAAGTGTAAAAATATACGTGGCTTGGGAAACCTTAAAAGTATATTGTGATAATGTCTATTTTTTTATTAAGACAGCGATATTTTTAATGCTAAGTGGCATTCTATTCGTCTCGTGGCATGTAACAGCAGATTGAAATTGTTGCTGCCATAGTTGCTAGAAATAAAATACAATAATTTATAAGATACAAGATAAAACTGCATTCAATTTGAGAATGTTTAATTTATTGTAATAATGCAGAACCTGGGAAGGATTAAGGGCAAAGGAAGGCGCTATAATTCTAAGAAATCCACTTACCAAAAGGGTTCTTTTTTTTTGGATCAATTCGCCGTTTCTTGATACTGAAGAGAAGAGACGTCTTCTTTCATGTTCCAAGAACCAGCTGATTCCATATGCAACAACTTTCGAAATGTTCGTCGTGATAAAACCACTTGGGTATCGAGAGATTTATGGTCAACAATTTGTAAGAACATTTTAAAAGTCAAAGTGGATTTGCGCACGCTTTAGTTTCGGCGTTCGCTCAAGCAAAACATAGCAGTGTTGATCCGATTAATTAAAAGACCCGAAGGAATGCCTCGACCAACAAAAAAAACGATAAAAAATATACAAACTGCAAATTGAAGAATCACTTTTCAAAATTAAAACGTGTAGACAACACGCGGCCATTTTGGTGGAGGTTTACATTACGATCGATGTAAAATATTTTGCAAACCAATTACGTGCACGGAATTTGAGATTGCAACGTCACTAGTGTCTCTGCAGTAGCTCGTCCTTCATTATCCCGAATCGTGTAATAACATTGGCAATGGAAAATAGGCGCGTCGAATACTAACTATATTTTTATTTTCCAAGTGGCCCGAAGCACGCGTTAACAGTTTTATGTCAATGTTAAAATTCTAATAGCATTTGGTGAGGAAATAGTCATTTAATGAACAATTTATGTTTAAAATTAAAACCTTTAGCACCGGTATTGACGTCATGTTTGTTTTAAGAACATAAGGGCGGTAGGATATGTGAAAGTATGCACAGTATGTATTAGTAGGATTTCAGTGTATGTGGATTGGATGGAATATCCTCGGGGAGGAAACGTAAAACAAGCAAATATAAGTTCTGATCGCAATTTAATATTCCATAATTCCCCAGCTTCAAAGTTCCGCCGCTTTTTGTAGCAAATTTCCCCTGAGCACTAGACGAGACAGTCGATTTTATACCGATCAATAAAAATCTGAAATTCAGTTTCTCCAGGCTTACATGCTTGACTTCATCGCGACCTTTTTGAATTTGTGATTACGTTTGGCGCAATTTTGTTATATAACGTTGTTGATTTGTTCAACCGACAACGCAATTGCATACATTTTTTGAGATAAATATCTTGTTTTTGGCCATGTTTTTGACGAATTGGAAGTCTTTGCGGCCAGACAAAACCAAACTCGATTCTGGTCGCAACCATTGGTTTATCTGCATCAATGAGGTGATCTTCATCCAGGAGATAACGCTTATGATTGGTTGGATATTTTGCGTGAAGTGAAATGTAAACAATGTGGCTGATATCAAACGATCGCCAATTATAAGTCATTGACCAATTTCGTAAATTATACCTCGCATACGTGATGTTATTGCTAAAATGCATACACAAGTGAGACTAATTAGATCCGTGGTTTGCTCAATAACAGAGAAAAAGGCTCATTGATAAAATTATAGCTTGATCGGGAAGCATCATTTGTACGTCAACGAATTGAAACGATAGTTGTAAAAAAAAGAAAGAGTGCGCTTTGGTTGATATTATCCGCCATTTTGTTTCCCGACCTACAATTGAAAGAGACAAAGATCGTTGCATTCTATGGATTAATTCAGAGACTTGAGAATTGCAGAATATATTGTTTATGTTCCATCCAATGGGGTACTCTTTATAAGTCATGTGGTTTCAGCAATCCTGTTCATTTCGATAGCGTATGTATAAAAAAGAATCCACTTTATCTAAACTCATCGACCTACTCGACGAAAGACTTATTAGTAAATTATTACTCTCTCACGACCTTTGCCAACGTTGAGATACGTGAGAAAAATTGCCCCGCTGTGCCGAATTCTAGTGTAAATCAACTGAAAGTGTTATCACTAAGGATGTGGCGTGACAGGTACGACATATGTGAAGAGAAGTGCGTCCTAATATTAGCCAACTTGATAGTATTATCAGACTATAAATGTTGAGTATGTAAATGAGGGTCTATAAATTTATGACACTCTGCCGACGACGCACTTTTTTTCCTCCATATCAATAAGCGACCGGAAAATTCAAACATGACTAACTTTTCAGAACTACTATTCAGCAGAAAAAACGAAAATTAATTTGTCGTAGTGTATAATTATCTCCCACTCACTTTAATCGCCTCCTGCTCAAATACAGAACTTTAAGTTACAGCGCGCTATGTTATTTGTGACAACAAGGGAGATTATTTTTCTAAGAAATGCTTCACCATTCCTAAGACCATGTACGAACCTTTCCCGACTGCTCAACTACCATCTTTATCGTTCCATGATCCGCGGATGGTTAGTTGTGATTCAGCTGATCTGCAGTGCGGCTGGTCTCTCGAATGGTGATCATTTTTGGTAGACAAGAACTGCACTTCTATTTAGAAGAGCTTCTGCAGTAATCAGTAGAAACCGGATTTTTAGGTTTGAAATAATATAAGCAATCGAAATTTTGTTTTCTATACAGAGTATTATACGAACATTATTTTAAATGTGCATCTTAAAATACGAGCACACGTATGTTCTTAAAAATCAAAATATTATCAGAAATATTATTTGCAAACTGCAATGAAGCAGTTTGCAAAATGAAGCAGAAGAAATGAAAGACCCAGACATTTTATTTTTCAAATTTTCCCGTCTGGGGTTAGGTAAAAAGCTGTATAAAAAAACAGCATTAGACATTCGGCGTAACGCGTGAACCAGACAAGCACTTTTGCTCCCGACTGTCTACGCCGTTTCATATCAAATTTGTTTACAGCATCATTCTTAATTCAGTTTACTTGAATCTCAAACGGTTTGTTTTTCGAATGCGTGTGCCAATGATGACGAAGGATTATTTTTGTGACACGATCATATGAAGCGAGGTGGCAGCTTGGCTGCGTCGCGATTTTCGAGGTCGAATGAATCGCGGGGATTACGTTTTGTGAACATCACTGGCACGAAAATCCCCGCAACTGAGGATGCGGTTTGCAGCCATTACGAGCGTTCGTTCTTAAGCTCGGCACAGTTGGAATTGAATCAACGATGTATAGTTTGGGTAGACTCCAAAAAGCGATAGATCTCACACTGACAACCAGATAAGAGATTGTATCCACGTCATCAATGAGCAATCCCAGACGTTTCTGATAGTGGACATTTGCGTAACGTATCAACGATTGAGAGAAACTGTTATCATTCTGGTTTAGCCTCAACTATCGTTATCTAAGGATAGCAGAGTTAAAATCTTTCACGTCTTTGTGGTTGTCTATATTTTTTAGACATTGGAGCGGTTGAATCCAAAGTAAATAGGAATTTAATTAGAGAATTTTAGAGTTTTGGCGGATTGTCCAGTTCCAGTATTCATTTTTTTTCTAATCCACGAAAAAACTTAATCCAATTAGTCTTGAACCCCATACCATGGACTCACTTTCAACCCATCCAAAACTCAGGTGCTCTTTCCAACTCAACAACAGTGGAAACCAGTGTGTAGATGGCTGGAAAGTGACTGGTAATATGGTAAGGATCTGGAAAAGGAGCGGACCGATGCTCCATCAGTAAACTGTGGTCGTTCAGAGGTTTCAAGGTAGACAGTCTTGGTATTTATCTTTTCCTTAAGATTCTTTAAATTCGCTAAAACCATCTTTTGTTTTGAAACTCGTTAAGAGTCATTTGGCATCATAATTGTTGCTATGTCGCATTTTTATTTTAATTTAACGGCATTTTTGCAGCAGAGTTGAGCAAATGCGATACAAAGTGACGTATTACAGCGGTAATCAACAATCGACAAGCGCCACCGTCAAGACGCAACTTTAATAGTAAGAAATTTGAAAATTGAAATTTGAGTCTCGGAATTCGAAAGGGGATTCAGTTGTCTTAAGTTTCATAATAAACGGTCTATTTTTGGTCGAATTATTAAAAATAATTTTAAAAAGGCCACATTTTCAGGTTCATCCTGTATACTTTATGTTGCTTAACATTTTCACGATCACCAACATTGTATGCACTGCTAAATAAGCAGATGAACAAGTAGTTCATCTATTTATTCTAAAAAAATCTTATGCAAGTAAATGCCATGGTTGGTGAGGATTAAGACGCTCCGGCGTTGTCACCCTTTCCACTTAGATGGTGGAATTTTTTTTTTTAAATTAACCCCCAATTGTCAAATCAATCATTTCATCGGTTTTCATTGTGATTGCGACGTGCAATGCACTGCACCATTACAAAATATTAGATTTCTAAAACTTTTTTATCGCCAATTCGTAGTTCTTCTGAGAATCCATAGAGGACCACAATTTCAGTTACCGGGCTACGCAATTATAGCGCCGCCAAGTGAAAGAAATGTTTATTTGACTATTCCTTGACGTCATCGACGCAATAAAACATCACCAGTAACAGAACACACATTCTCGCGCGCGCTCACTGAAAAAATAGAATATCTTAATATGAAGATGTGTGCCCAATTTTCTTCAGTTTTCAAACCGGTGATAACAAATGCATTGTCATCAAAATTGTGCCACCTTAAACGAGTCATCATAGCCCAGTTGTTTGAGAAACAGACTTCTGGCACGACGAACGTCCCGCCTATTTGATCGAGGGGTGATTATCCTCCAGTCGAAAACATTTATGCTCTTAAGAATCTTTCAATCACAATTTAAAAAATGAGTCGTATTTTATTATTTAAACACTAATCGTATTATTAATTTGCCCATATTGAATAATAACACTCTCTCTTCAACTCACGTCTGTCTTTCAACCAAATGAGCTGCGAAGAGTCGTAAAATGAAGTGTCAACTGAATGTTAAAAAATTGATGACCTCATTCTGAGTGGACTTGAAAAGTGTTTAGCATGAAGACATTGCAGTAAGCGCTAGAAAAAGAAAATACAAGCAGATGTAGATGAACACACATTCTTACTTGTGTACGTCATGCCCACTTCGCGTCTCAGGTTCTCTTTGAGCCCGTGCAGACGGTCCTTTTGCAGGTTGAATGTGTGGTAGGAGTAGGTGGGCCGCTTTTTAAACTCGTCCACGATGGCGGCACCCACGTAATAGCAGAAATTCTCCATAAAGTGCGCGTTGTTGTCGTAGATGAAGATCAACTTCTTCCAACCGAACTTCTGCAGAATGGTGAAGAGGAATCTGGCCACGGAATCGAACGACATGCCATTTCGCGTCAGCAAATAGAACTCCGAGTCGCACATGGTCTTGTTGTAGCCGTAATCGTGCGCGAAACCGCCGGCGGTCAGCATGGGCACGTTCCAGAATTTGAGAAATCGAGCCACCACGGCGGCGGCCAAATCGCAGACGGGCCCGAAGAACACGTGGGTGCGTTCCTCCATGTAGGCACGCACGGCCGCCTGTGGCGCGTACACGTTGGAGCAACGCGAGTCGTGATAGCTGAGCTGGAACTTCCAGCCGGGCAGCAGTCCGGCTCGGATCACGTCGTTCACGGCCAGCTGGATGGCCGGCCGGATGCGAGGCAATCCGGCTGAAATGTTGGAGCTGTTGGGCAGGATGACGGTCATGCGAACCGTGTCGGCCGAGTAGCGGTCGTAGGTGGCCACCTCCGGACAGTTGTGTTGATTGACCGACGCTGTGCCGGATGCGCTGCCGGAGTAGTGGGGGGCGGCGGGAGTGCTGGGTGAGGCACTGCCATTGTGAGGATTGCGGAGTCGGTTGCGGGATTGGCCGGTCGCGCGCGACAGGTGATGGTCGAAGGCGCCGTGTCGTGACGACCGACGTGGTCGAGGTCTGTCAGTCGACGCATCACCACCGTCATTTGCCAGCAAGGTCAGTGCGACCACCAGCAATGTCACGGCGCTGATACACGATCGACTGCGAAACATCATTTGCGTGTAAGTGATGAACGACAAGCAAGAGCTACCGTGCTCTACACCTCGATCGCAACATATCTATCCACCTGGTAGACTCGGATTGCGCAATAATGGTACACTATTTTGGGTTGAAGAAGAGAATCAGGATAAGGCGACGGCGGGGGTTTTGAAACGTTTGAAGCGCAGCATCGGTATCGAAAAATCCAGAATTCCTTTTAAAGAATCCTTAAAAATATTGGTGTTTATGATTTCGAACAAAAATAAAATCCAAAAATTCCGATTAAAAAAAATCGTTTCTAGATATTTACACTTCACGACAGTTGGATGATTTTCGAAGGCGATCGAACACCCGAACTTGGTCGAAACACCATTGATACGCCCCAAATTAGGTTGAAGCACGGTTAGGTTAACCAAAAAAGGTTGTACGATCCTGTTACCAAATTTGACGTGAACTTGCCAATTGAGTTGTCAAATTTCGTACAATAGGTACCAGGTGTAACGTCCTGGCGAGCAAACAGTTCTGGTTAGCGTCTGAATGCTATAACTGCAGTTCCTCTGCCACCGAACTTCACCTAATCCGGTGTCAACGTAAAAAGGATCCGACAAAGATGCTACAAGATTGATGCCCTGCTGGTCGCATCACGTAAGTGCATGCGGCAATTCCCCACTTTCCAAAATTGTTTTCAGTGGGTGGAGTTAAGTTTAGATTTCAACATTATACCGTCGCCCGGTTGGCGAAACTTCAACCACGACACAGTTAGCAGTGTATAGGTGGCGCTACCGAGTTCAATCGGAAGCAGTTGACGCTCGCTGGTCCATCGACGACACGCGATTACAGCTGACAATATCCGATAATCAGTCCCCACACACACACACACTACACATCAAAATCCAATCGATGTGCGCGTCGTCGTCGTCGATCAAATGACTGTATGAAATTGAGCGCGGATTTCTTGATAGTCTGGCTGCGGCGAGTCAGGCGGATACGGTGGAGGAGGATGCGGATCTCTGTACTACATGTATATATTGGGCCGGCGACATAACTTGCGAGTGCGCGCGCCTACACAAAACTTTGCCAGCTCTATGGCATTGGCTCTGCTCTCGCTTTTCTCCTCTCTGTTGATCTTGCCCCTCCCCGCCGCGCGTGTGTATGCGTGATCGTTCGACAGCACGTGTGCACGTACAAGCGAGATGATTGGTCCGCTGGCGTCACCACACGGCTTCACACGCGCGCTCGCAGCATCCTCGTGTGTGTGTGTACACATATACATATATACAATACCGGGCGTGCATTCTGCTGCACGGAGTTAAGCTGGAATCTTATGTCATTCGTAAGGCGTTTGTGGACTAGTCAATGGAGAGATCATAACGATGAATGTGTACCTCGTATGCAAAACGTTCATTGCAAAACGTGACTTTTTAATTCTAAGACTTTTAAAACGTTTTAGGATCATTTTAGCATACGTGCACATATACGTACCTCTGATGTGTAATTAATCAATTACAATTTGCGACAGTATCTTTTTTTTTTTTTTTTTTATTCACTGAAGTGACGGATCACAACAGGAAGATTCTGTACCCCTCTCAGAGCT
>JAQGBY010003120.1:0-20318 GCA_034698785.1 Mycogona germanica
CAATTGCGAATTATCGTAGACCCTCTCATTGCTGTTTGCAATTTGTGAGGGCCCACTCGAAATAAATTACAAAAATTTTGAAAAACCGAATCACGTCTTCGTGAAAGTAAAAGCGTTGGCCACCATTTTTTTTTGTGGTGTGGTTTTCTTATTCCTTGAACATGAAAATGTCCCTGCTCGGGGCGCCAATTTAGTACCTTATTAAATACACCTGTAGATCATTTGGTGAACAGGTTCGAATGCATCGAGAGCAATAATTCATGACGTTATTCTTTAATGGCTGCCTTAAAAAAATAAAAACAACTCGCTTCATCGACAAAAAATGCATTTTACCTCTATAATTATGGAGAGCTCAATTAAATTTATGTTCATCAGTGGGTTGCAGTGAATTGGAGCTTAATTAAATTGAAATTGACCTCTATAATGGTTAATGTAAGAGTCGCTCTGTCGGTGACCCAAAATTCGAAGAACTCCAAAAATGGATTTTCAGAAACACTGTTTTTTTTTATTAATAATTTAAAGTTGTAACATTTCATTAAAACTAAATAATTCACTGTTCTTCGTTCAAAATATTATAATTTGATTCAGGAGTTGGCGAATAAGGATGCTGGTTTGGTGTCATTTAATTTATTTCAAAACTACCTGATCTTATCAATAAAAAAATTGCATCTGACAGGTAAACAGGTGACAATATTAAATTAAGAGGTTACGTCATAAGTACTAAATGACTCGAACCTCTAATCAATTTTTTTCATCGAAGCTTTTTATTTGTTAACTCAGTATTACTCGATCATAGGTTCGATTCCTGGCTGAGACTTCCGGACTATCTCGACACAGACACATTTCTCCACGGGCCCTCTTCCTTGGATGCGAATGTCGAGCAGGTGATGACGTCACTAGTGCGGGTGACACAAACTGACGTCACAGCTATGTCGAGGAGGAAAGGAGGTCTCGAACCGACGTAACGGAGTGAGGTGGATCGGATCTGGCAGGTGCTGGCCCAGGTGGAGGGCGAGTGCGCTGCTGCTGCTACCCCGTGTGTCCAGGCAATCACACAATGCCATGTCGCGGGTGCCAGACTCTTGTTTCCTCCAGGCGTGGGCGAGGCACCAAGGTGGGAGAAAGGGGTGGGAGGTGGTCGGCTACTACAATAACCACCAAAAACCACTTTGGAGCCAAAAGCGTGTTTAATGAGTGGAACACGAGCAGTTGGTCAGATCTGTGTTGTCCTGTTCGAACAATGCACGTTGGACACGTTGTGTGTGTTGCAGCTGTGTGTGTGTGTGCACTCGGTAGGACCTCTGCCGGTTTTGTAGGACTGAGTCAACACTCATATCCCTGGTCACTAACACGTACAGAGGACCTGACCATAGTCGTGTCTTCACTACAAATGAACTTGACGAAGCTGGTTTGGCCATTATTTATATGTCTCGTTTCAAGCTGAGTGAATTAGACAAAAGCGTTTGAATAATTCAGGAACTGGGATTTAAAGTGTTGGTAGTTTAATGCTCTCATTTTAAAATTTCAATTGTTTACGTTGCACTTGATCATTTTTCAACAATTTATAAAATGTCTATTAAAATTATTTTTCACTTTCTTATATTGAAATTCCCTGCAATTCAATTTACAATACATGACCTTTCTTTACTAAAAGAAGCCAGTTCCCAAAAAACTGAAGAATTTCGAGTTGTCAGAGAAAACTATTTTGCAATGTATGGAGTCAAATAAATAACAATGAGATATTATTTAACAAATGTTACGTTTGAAATAAAATAAAGGTAATTAAAAAAAACTAATTTTGCAATTTTAAAAAATAATAAAAATAATTTTGCAATTTGATTTGTCCAATTTGCTTTTGTACATTTTTCTGCATGGATCAAACACCTTCTTACAGTGACTTTCCCTTTTCCAATAAAAATTGCTAAACCCCGAAAAAATATTAATTTTTAAATTTTAAATTGTGAAAAACAACTAAAATGAAATGTCAACTTTTGTTTCTCTGGTCTTTGTAGCATTCTCTTGCCTCGACAACAGGTATTGTTACTTGAAAAGTTGTTCTCAAAACCAGCCCATGACACTCGAAAACCACCAGAAACAGCTTCCAATTGACAGAAACCATAAATTCCTTGTCAAGCCACCCTCGAGACTGTGACGTTCCAGAATAATCCATTTTCGCGAAACGAGCACCTCGATGGCCAGCTCCGTTCGTCCAATAGGTTTGTGGCCGCCAGCTGACGCCACCATCGACACATTTTCCTTCTCTGCCGCGTCTGGGACGTCCCAGAACAAACGCGAGCCGCTCGTTCATTTCCGCATCTCTCTCTACTCGGATTAAACGCGTTTTCGCTCTTTTTTAATGACTGATAACACACGTGTGGCGCTCAGGAGGACCTCCTCCGCAATCAGCTCACATTGGTGCTGGTGGTGGCGGCGGCGGCCATCTTGGCTTTTATTTATTTCACTTCTCACCATACGAAACGTTTGTGTTCGACATAACGGATGCTCACCAGGAGAGAATGTTTCGTCCGTAATTGTGCATGACCAGAGGGATTAAATCCCATTTTGTGACAGGTGGACCATACATCAGAGACCTCCAGGATCCACAGGTAAGATCATTGCTGTTAACCGGTATTTGAATCAAAAATTGTAGTTGACATTATTATATTATCGTAGCGCATTGATATTGTAAATCAAGAAAATAATTTACAAAGTACGCTTATTTCAATTTTGACTTTTTGAAAAAAAATTTTAACAAGTTTTGGATCAAGGAAAATTGATAAATAGTTTTATTTATACTTAAAATTGTGTCAATCGGCATTTAAATTGTTCTCAATGTTCAATTTCACACTGGCACAAGTTCCTTTAATTCAAAAGACCAATAATATGTCTATTTCTCTCATTAATTAGCAGAAATATTATCAATTGGGGAAATATGAGCGAGTCTTTGTAAGTGGGATTTGAACCCTGGATCTCTGATCTAACATGACCAATGCCCGAACCACCAAAACTGTGATGATTCTGCATTTTAATTTTTTCATAATTTAATTACTTGTTGACAATCAATTATTTTTATATACTGTCTTCAGTAAAAAAATCTGTATTTTAATGAATCAAAAATTAAACGGAACACTTCCAAAGTTCTTAATTGAGAAGTAGTTGGTGCTGAGCTTGACAAATTAATTCCACCTGCGAGAAATTTCGATTTTTTACATGTACCAATGATACATGGAAGAGTACAAATGTTTCATTTTTGTTCCAAACCGTCAGCAGAAACATTTTCATGCCTAACATAAGAAAAAGTATTTTTTTGTTTGTGGTAGTAAATGTCGTGTTCTATTATCGTTTCAATGGACGAAGGAAGTCCATAAAAATCTGTTTTCACGAAAAGTAAGATATTTCCGGGTCTTCAATAAAAAAAGGAAAATGAGGTGGTTCCAAGTTGAGATTTACAGGAAATCGTTTAGTAGTGTATCTAATTTTTGGATGTCTAAATACCGTTGACACGTCTTTAATCAAGTGCCAAAACTCTTTTTAGACTGTTATTCAACACTAACAAAATTGGATACACGATATGAATAATTTGAATTTTACATTAGTGTTATTTCTAAATGTGCAAATCACGTCATTGTTGGTAGAACCGAGAACAATAGAATGTGGGACGGAAGTTAATTGCTCTCGTACGAACCTGCTTAATTGCGAAGGAATGTGATCACACCCTGTATCTGATACATTTTTAAAATTTAAAAGAACTAGACAAAAAATTCTAAATTAAAAAAATTCTATCAATACTGATATTTTATCTTTCACATTTCAAATTAGAGTTTTAAATTTTTACAAATTTGGAATATTTTTTTTGAAATATTAGAAAATATTGTCTTAATAAATATTGGATAATATTGTCGTAATAAGCAAGAATAAACTATTTTTATGGGGTTGTGGTGAAGACAGGAAAATAAGGCAGGAGGACAATGTGGGTCAGTTCATTTCTAGGAAACATCCACCTTGTGTCCACCCTACACTGGACAAACTGTTACTTGACCAGTTCTGGTATTCTCGTCATATTGTATCTACTCATTCTATTCGTGTATGGCCTTGCGTGCTTAAATCCTATCGTAAACCTTTTGTGTGTTCTAAATGAGACACCGGTACAACATGAGCTGGTGGTGGTGGGAGGGGGAGGAATGTCCATAAAACGAACAACGCCATTTAACCTTCGTCTTACATAATAGTCAACCATTATTTGGTGTTTGTAATTGTAATTGTAGGGCGAGCCGCAGGCTGCTAAACTTAATCATTTGCTCAATTGGAACAAATTACAGTATTTTTATCGTGTGCCGGATTTTATGATTTTTCATTCTGGTTGTTGATGGAGTATTCGAAATAGTTTTCACTGTAATTCCTTCTAATGCACGTTAACGCCCAATTTAAATTATACAGTAAGACAAATATGTTGTAAGGGGCGAATTGGTAATTCACGGTATAAACCTTGACAGGAAATTGAACTAAAATATTATTTGTTTGGTTATTTTAACTGAAATCTTGGTAGGATTTCTTTCTGAAAAATTCTTGTTAATATTTATCCAAATATGAGAAAGAAGCTTTTACAAAATTCTACATAATTTTTGTAGAAAATTGTAGTAACATGTTATGTTCTTAAATTGATGCACAAATAAGCGATGACCAAATCTCACCATTATTTTTTAAAGCAATTCAGTTTTTCATATAATAATTTATTTATAAGCAGGATGTGAAAATTATCTTCGTTCTGACTGCATATGTTATCCGCATAAAAATCCGGTTTCAAATCGTCTCGATCAATTGGACGTTTTCGATGAATGGGCAATTGAATCGAAATGGCCGATTAACTGATCGATAATGATCCATGTGGTTTCAATGAACATTCAAAACAATCGGAAGTACAGCAATTTAGTTTGGTGTATGTGAGGAAAGTTTGAATTTCCTTCAATGTTATTTTTTATTTAACTAAACTTTATTTAAAACTTAAAAAAATAAAATATATCAATTTATTTTTTAATGTCATTTTTTCAAAAGACTTCTTCATCAACTAAATATTCAGATCACTAAATAATCAGTGAGATGTGGAAGAATTACAGAGTAGGGATTTTTTTAGCGTTCCTCAAATAAATGGGTGTGGAATTTTGAGTCTTCTTTGTCTACATTTGGTGATTTTTTTGTGTTGATTCTTTGTCAACCGGTCACAAAAACGTCAAGAAAAATTCTGAGATTAATTCATTCACGTATAGAATCAGAGCTGCAAAACTGCAATAAAAAGTTCACCATTTTCCCCCGCAAAGTTGAACATCTCTGAAACCTAATGTGGGTCAACGACTTGATAAGTTATAGCGCATTGAATATTTAAAAAATATGTTGCCATACTGTAGTCGATGTCTTATAACCAGCTGAGAATGTTTCTCATATTCCAAACGAAGAAGAAAACACAATTTTTTCATTTTGACAATGATACAATTTTTTGTTAGGAATGAAAAAAAGTATTTTGTAATTGTTCAATATTCTACAGAATTAAAATAAAAGGGGCACAACAAGTCAGGGCAACATCCGGTTTGAGCAACAACATCAGACAATTTCAGTACATCTTTTCCCTGGAGCAATATTTTTCTAATTCCGGTTTCTCACGACTCGCTTAACATTCCATTGATTCGAATCAGTTAACTCCACCTTTGATTGAAGTTGTCATTACCAGGCCAGTTATAAGTCTGGTGAGAATGGGCAGAGCTCAACAGTGCCACGGATATTTGCGCATGCGTGATGAGAATTGGTAGCGAGCGTGTTGACACTAGAAGAATTGCTCAAACGCTTTCTCGTAATCCTCCGTGGCAACATCACTCGTCGCTGCTCACAATCTCACGATTTTCTCACCAATGAACAAAAGCAGCATCTTCATCATACTGACACCAGGTTAGGGATTTATATGCATGTTGTTTGCTAAAAGGAAAATTTATTTGCCAGATACTAATCATTATTATGTCTGCTTGTATGACCACATAATATTTTAGAAAACCGCTATAGGGGTGATGTATCTGGATGTAACTGTTCCTGGTTTTGGGTGTTCCGGGTTATCTCAGCCTTTCAGATTGGCAACACCCACTCCAAACGAATTGATAATTATCAGGGTAGGGTCTCTCCAGGACAGTATTGATGCCCTCTGGTGGTGCTCCAGAGAAACAGTTGGTTCGTTGTAGATCGATGATGGCGTAACCGTTGTTGGCAATATATTGTACTTGGTAATTTTCGTTCGAATCCCTGAGTTGATATTGTAACTTTGAATCGGGCTATTCGGACTTCCGTAATGACGTCACGTCACCTGACACATGGGCGCCACCTAGTGCTAAAACGCACGGCGCTCATACGCTGTGGCTTGATTGCTTGGTGGTTTGGCTTAAAATTTGAAAGAAAATTTGAGATCCATGGTTCGAATTTTGACAATTCGGACATACCGAAGTTAATTAATTTATTCGTAGTGTTATGGCCAAATTTGGCAACCAAAGCATTCGTAATTCCTCGGTTAAAATATCCGAACACTTACCCAGTGCTGTCCATTAATGAAGTGCCCCAAATTTCAGACAACTTCTACTGGTTTTAAAAATAATATCCTTGTTTTTAATTATCCTTTTAAACATCTAATGATGTCTATCTTTTCTGATATCTAGGAACATGTCATCGAATACCTGTAACACTGAGTAAAAATTGTTGCGGACTGTTTCTGCGACTGACGTTGTTGACAGATTTAAATTTTTTATTCAAATTTTACGAGCTCAAGAGTTGTTTCTTTTTTATCAGTTCACCACGTTTACTTTTATGAGTTGCAATAAAATTCATTCGGTTCGAATATTTTTGTTTCGAGCTTGATGATGTCGAGCTATTTAGGTCGACATGCTTGATCAACAACATGATGTATGGAGATACTTTTCCGGTCTATTAGCGTGGGGCGTCCCCTTAAAGATTGTCGAGAAATAGCAACTATTTGCAAATGTTGCGGAGTTCGTTATGGCAATATTTTTTGCATATATTTGTTATTTGATATGAGTTGGCGCGGATGTTTCCTTTGAATTTCCTTATAAATGAGATTGCGAAACGTCTTATACTTGGAATGTGCGTGATGTGTTTTCACATTTTCTATGCAATAAAAATGTAAATTTGTTGTCGCAGGAGGAATCTACGTGTAAACATTGCTGGACATGAACGAAGACAAATTTTGAAAATGCATTAAGTTTCGGTTCGTCATTTTGAGGATGAGGAAGGCCGTGGCTAAACTCAAATGGAATTAGAAAAATGAAATATTTCAGGACCCAGAATCATAAAACAGGAAGCCGTAGTAAATTTCATTAAAAAATTGTTTCCTAATAACACACAAGCGCCGAAATTTTCAAACAATTCTTAAAAATACACTACTTTTTGAGTGCAGTATATCTTGACAACACGGAAATGGAAACGTGATGACGTCAGCACCTATATTTGAAAACTCGGAAATTTTGAAAAATAACGTCACAACACTTTCACACATGTTTCCTCAAAGCCCGTGATTTCCATCATTTGATATTAAAATTATAATCTTCTTACTACTTAATAAAATGCCAATATGAATGTGAATCTACTCTGTTCTTGAGTTACCGAAACTTTATTCTAGTTTAAATAATTGCCGGACCCACCATTCATAATTATTCATTGGCCGCCACAACCGGCTAAGCGAATATATCGTAGGTGGTAGGTAAGCGGTAGGTGCAGTGACGTCACAGCCGTGACGTATCACACGTATTTGCCAAGTGGCTTCTTCACTGGGTCAGTCGGAGAGCTTTGATCGTTGCTCACGTCCAATGACCTTGTTCGCAAATAGCTTTTTTGCCGGACCTCGGTTGTTGCTGCCTCTGTCTTCGTCCCAAATTCGTTACAATTACGGTGGACGGACGTGGACATTATGACGCAGTTGGCATTCACCGTACTCTTTTGGCTCTCCATTAATAATGAGGACTTGCGTATTTGCCCTCATGGGAAATCATCTTATGTGGTACGTGGCTTTATCGGTTTTTAATGATTTTTCTATTACAGTGGTGTGGTGCAAAAATGGTAGACTGATGGTTTTGAGGTTGGCCACAAATTTGTTACAATCTTGCAAGATTTTATCTTAAATTATAGACAAGAGTCTGGCATTGATTCTCCATGTAATTCAAAGCCTTCATGTAAATCAGGAAATGTTTAATTTCTAAACGCAATCACATTGTATGAGATTCGAATTCGAACAACGTTGAAAATAATTCACCAGTGAATTCTGATTAATTTGAAAAAGAAGATGAATTGAAGAATATATAAAACAAATTTATTTTTTAATTTATTCACAAAATTATTTAAATTCATTATAAAGTGCATGATCCAAAAGTAAAAACTTAAAATTATAATTAATTTTAAAAATATTTTCATTTTCAACATCCAAGATTTGGAGAAACAAAGTAAATTTCATAAATATTTGAATATTAATCAGGATATGTAATTTAATTGTCGACAAATCGAGTTGTCTTTCTTGTATTCAGTACTGAGTCGATTCAAAACTCCAATTTGAATTACAGACGATCTCTAATTTCAATTTTAAATACAATTAACTCAAAGAAACTCTAATTTAAATTGTAGACGATCGACCGAGAATCGAATTAATTCAATCTGCTGACAAAATTATGAAATAAATGTTAAATTTTAAAGAGGAACGCCTTAAAGACATTAATCATGGCTGACAACAACTTAACTGATAAACAACTTAACTCTTACAGCTGGCGTGTCTTTAATCCAATAGAAAATCAAGAATCAATAGATCGTTAAGCAGGTAGTCGCTGAAGTAGCCAAAAGCTTTGCCTCTCAACAATAAACAAGAAAAATGGAAGATAAATTTCTTTATTTTTGAGACGGGTGTGAAAATATGCAAAAAATCAAACGGACCGAATGGCTTCTGTCCAAATTATACGCTCGACGAATTCCAATTATGGCCGTTGTTCGTTGAAATAACAATCGTTGGAGCAAAATCAACCAATTGTTATGTGTGTGTGTGGAGGAATGCTCGGACCACAAGAAAAAGGGGGTGGGGTGGAGGGGGGGGGACAAGAAGGTATTTATGAGCTAACAGCGGGAGAAAGTCAACGTGTGCAACTATGTATTGGCCTAATTTTAGTGTCTACAGTGTTGTCTGTGTCGCCCCCTTTTGTTTTTGTAGTTAGATCGAAAGTGCTGATAGTTTTTTGACGATCGTAGACCACTATAGACTGACTGGAAGAAATGAGACTCGAACGAAGCGTGGTTTTCGGTAGTTCTACAGTTTGCGATCTTTACATCTGTGACGTCATTAGCCACATTGACCAAAACATTTATTCAAACTACAGCTTAATTTTCCCCATGCATGAAGCCACAACATGCTCTCATTCAATACTCCTGGTGTTCATAGATTCCTGGGATAGTTTTGCTTATTAAGTTCATATATCGTGAACGCAGCAACAAAAATACCTGATGTATCGAACTAATTATTTACACTTTAGCCAACAAATGTAATGGTAGTGTGTTAAGCCATCCGTGAGCACTAGAATCACAGACAGGAAGCACTATAATAGGAAATGGTGAATTCGGTCTGTCCCGAATTCACCATTTCCTATTAATATTATCCAGACGTCCGAACAAAATCTCTCAGGAAGAACTTTGTTTTATATGCAATACATCTCATGAATGCAACAACAGAAATATCTGATATAGGTTGCATCGAGCTAATTATTTGCGGAGCTACATCAAGACTTTAATAAGTTGAGCTGACCTTAGAATTTGAGGCAGCACTTCCAGCGTCATGGTCATGGAGATCCGTTACGAATCACATATAGGAAAGACCAACTTTGTTTGATTGTATTACATGCTGATGGTGAATGGTGATTCGAAGCAGCATCAGTCTATGTATGTCTATGGTTTCATTTTAATCACCTGTACGAAGAGACAATGATTGATAGCTAAAGGTCTGAAATAGGACGGGAAATGACTTGTTTTCATGTTATACCTGAAGGCTGTAGTAACTTACCATCAGCACGATAAAGTTTAATGTAATACAAAATGGCGACTTCTACAACAAAAAATAATTACCAGTTTGGTGGACTTTTGTCAAGTAGGACATTCACAACAAGGACAACAACTACCTGACTGTCCATTAAGAATAACAATTCACCTCAGGTAATTACAATTACAATATTAAACCACAAGCAGTTCCCGGGTGACCTGTGGTCAGTTAGGGACAACGATTGGGTTGCTATATTCTAACAGGATCTGGATTTGAGGCTCTGTTAGACTGTTCCAAACTACTAAAACTAAACAACATTGTTTGTCAAACATTTTGCTTCAATTATTATCTTACTGTGTGATTTCTGTCCTGGGGGGTTCTGTTCAGTGATATCTGAAGGGACAATCATGGACTCGCTCAACATAAATGACCAGAAACCCTGTGACCAACTCCATGTAAACACAGTTTTAATCTCCTTCTGAATGCGGATGTTGACCACCTTTGTCACTACTTGCTGACCAGTCTCCAATCTGTTCAACCAAAACGGTAGACACCTGGTGCGTTGAATTACCAACATGAGACACTCCTCCCACACACGAGGTCGATTATCATGTCTAATCAAGTGAAGCAATGGTTTTCTTTTGTCTCGCCTGTTCCGCCGCAGATGGGAGGAACACCACTGGTTCCACTCGACTGATTCGAGTGCTCGGAACTACGTCATTCGACATCCAGCTACGCCATCACCACGTGGTCCACCACCACAGTTAAGACGTCATCTGAGTGCTGGCACTTTTTATTTAAAAAATGTAAGTGTTACAAAAAATACAGAGACGTCAACGATGTCATGATGAAAAATGGATTAAACATGGTTGGACTGACTTAATTTGTTCAGGACATTTCCGGTGGTGAGACATCGGTGCTCCTAGTGGACTCGACCGGCAATCGATTGCCACCATGGTGGCCTACACTCCCTATCTGCCGCTGGCCATTTTGGCGCCTCTGTCCGCTCTTCTCTACTACTATAACATCGAGCCACCCAGGACCAAGGTGGTCAAGCGAGGACTGACAGATATCTATGACTTCATTGTGGGTGAGTACCGAGTAGAGTGACTGAAGAAGAGGTCTCAAAATTCTTCCTGATGCGATATTAACGTTGAAATCGGCAACTAGATGGTTGTTTCCAAGATGGTGGTCGCCGGAGGGCCAAGATGGCATGTGTTATCGATAACTGATGCACCCAATCGCGTGTCATCAATTTGAATGGCGTGCGATTGGGATTTCACACGCTCGTTCCACTAATCGGTGGTTTGGATGTGATAATGGCTGAGCAATGATTCATTGATTGATAGGGATCACTTCACAATTGAAATGTGATTGATCGGTGGTCAGTGCGATGGATGGCTCACGCATGCGCACATCGAAAGTGTTGCGGACTAAATCAAAAGTAAGACTGATAGTGACAGTGATGCAATAAGATCACGTCCACTCGATGCCTGAAGCGAAGGTTTGCTGTTTGTGGTGATTTTTTATTGCAAGGCCATTTTCATGTCTGTAGCCATTGGCAAATGGCAAATGGTCGAAAGTATTTCTTACATTTTGCTTTTAGTTTTATATAAATAACGGAACCAGGACAGCCCTGGTTGCGAGTCATCACTTTATGAAATTTAATAAAATTATTTATTTTCTACTACAGCTTATAAATTTGTAAAATATCCTAATCCGAATAGTTTTGTTCTTCAGTTGTTGGGTTAAAACATTATTTGCTTATTCAATTGTTAAAAATGTTATTGGGTTCACTAAAACAGTTTACAAAATTAAACTAAATTTTTTCCAAATACAATTTTATGATTTTCAAATGTACAATATTAATACAATATCAAATCAATATTCAATATCAATATTACAATATCAAATTTGTAAAAAGAAAAAAAAATGAACCGATGACATTATTTACTGATGTTACGGTTTTCCTATTGAAATTTATAAAGTTAATTTAAAATATGAATTTTTTTCTACATAAAAATGTGACAAAAAATGAGTGTTTAGCAATATACTGAATTAACTTTCCAGAAATATTAAGTTCACTTAACTATAAATTAATCTAAATCACTTGTTTGCAAAGTTTGCTTTCTTGTCAATTTTCTGAATTGATTTTAAGCTTTCTATTCAGTTTGCTTTGAAATAAATTTCTGAAGCACTCGTCGTTTAAAACATTTGGACTGTCGCAATTCATTGCCACGAACCACCATTTCTTCTGTCAAATTTCGAACACAGTCTTACAGTTTTTATGGAACGCGGAAACCCGATTATATAGGTTAGGGTTACACGATCACTTTCCCCAGTTCTTGGGAGCCACCTACCTACCTACCTACCTACCTACCTACCTGGACACCGAGTCATTGGTGTTGCGATCCTATCACCACCTGGTGGCGCAAAGTGAGACCTCCCCTATTAAATTCTAAGTGACCTGATTCGCTAAACGCTTCCGCCATTAACGCACTCGCTCTGAAATTGGGACACTTAATTAGCAGTGGGTGACGTCACACAAACCTACTAATCTTTTTCTAGACACATTTTACTTTTCCCCTTTTGATTATAATTTATGATCGATTGACAAATCTAAATTTTAAAAACCTTCCGTGTGTATGTAGTACAGTGCTCTGTACTTCAGCCAATGTCTCTAGAAACCCAGCAAACTTCAACTTCAAGAAAAGTACATTTCCTGTCTGTAAGATTTGAGCAAAAAGTGTTTCCGGTTCTCAGGGATTGAGGACTCTCGAGTTGAAATCAGGGCCGCGGATCGAGCTATGTGTGATTGCCATCCGTCAAGGGGCACCATTTGCATTTGTAGACTCTAATCGTCGTTCCATGTGTTTGCTTTCTGTCCACCAGTGGGCGCTGGCTCCGCTGGAGCGGTGGTGGCCAGCCGTCTGAGCGAGGACAAGCGGGTGCGGGTGCTGTTGCTGGAGGCGGGAGGCGACGAGACGTTCCTGAGCGAAGTGCCGGCCCTCTCCAGCTACCTGCAGCTCAGTCCGCTGGACTGGAAGTACCGGACCACGCCGCAGAACCTCGCCTGTCTCGGATTCAAGAACCGAGTGAGTTCGTGAGAGGGGATCCGGTCCAGCTCAGCCCTTCATCGTTCATCGAGACGACCCGATAACGATAACGTTGCGCATTCTTCTTCTTCCTCGTATTTAGCAATGCATGTGGCCGCGTGGCAAGGTGCTGGGCGGCAGCAGCACCCTCAACTACCTGGTGTACATCCGGGGCAATCGTCGCGACTACGACCTGTGGGCTTCACTGGGCAACTACGGCTGGAGCTGGAACGAGGTGCTGCCCTATTTTCTCAAGTCGGAGGACAACACCAGTCCATGGATGGCGCATGATGGTAAGGCGGGTGCAAGCCTTGGGTAGATAATCCCAATTTCTTCCATCACTGCGAGGCAACACCATATTTGATTCCATCGTTAGGAAGCAACTAAGATTATTTCTCAATATAATTTTCTTTTTTCACAAATTACAATTTAATATATTTTTGTGGGCATCTCCTCTCAACAGTGGTTCACCACCGAACTGGTGGCTATCTAACAGTGTCCGAGGTTCCTTACCGGACGCCACTAATCACCGCATTCCTGCAGGCCGGACGTGAGAACGGATATCCGACACGTGATCTTAACGGTGAATTCCAATCCGGTAAGAAGAAAAGATATTTTAAAATATCAAACTTTGCTGACACATTCGTTACATCCAAAAAATATCAAATGTTCCACCAAGAGGATCAATTTTCATTTTTAAGTTGAAAAAGATACATGAGCACTATTTCGATTGATAACCAAAACTATAGTCTGAACCGTCAAGCTTCGCTTAATTGACACTTGACAATTTTCTGTGAATATCAATTTGTTTGTTGACTTGTCCATGTGCAGGTGTAATGCCGGTGCAGGCCACCATGCGCAAGGGGGCGCGCTGCAGCACAGCCAAGGCCTTCATTCGTCCCGCCACCAAGCGGCCCAATCTGCACATCGCCATGAACGCGCATGTGCTCAAGGTCAGATACGTCACTACGTCATTTCCGAATAATATAGATCATCTGTTTCCCTGTCAGACACATGTCAAATGTAACAGTCGTTGACCTCTGCCGACCTCTCAGGTGCTGTTTGACGACCAGCGCCGTGCGATCGGCGTCATCTACGAGCGCTTCGGTCGCGAGTACGTGGTGCGGGCGTCCAAGGAGGTGGTGCTGTCTGCCGGAGCCATCAACACCCCGCAACTGCTCATGCTGTCCGGCGTCGGACCCCGTGCCCAACTGGAGCAGCATAACGTAAGTGAGCCCGGAGTGTCGATGGTGTCCGGGTTCGTCAATGGATTCCCTGATGACCATTTTTGTAAGGTGCCACCGTCCACCATTTCAGATTCCCGTGATTGCTGACGTGCCCGGGGTGGGAGAGAACCTTCAGGATCATGTGGCGGCAGGTGGCGTAGTGTGGACGGTTGACTATCCGGTGTCCGTGGTGCAGAGTCGTCTGGAGGTGCCCAGCTACGTCCTCGAGTGGATGATCCACGGAAAAGGTCCTAATCGTGTCTACTTCAATGTCCTACATTTTAATTTCTAGCTGACAAACAACAAAACAAATAACTCGTCAATTACATTGCCCAGGTCCACTCACGACGGTTGGTGGTCTAGAGGGCGCTGGCTTCGTCAAGTCGCCCTACACCAATCAGAGTGACGACTGGCCGGATGTTCAGTTCCACTACGTTTCCGGCAGCGCCGTCTCCGACCGTGGCAAACAGCTTCGACACATCACCGGATTCACGGATGAAGTGAGGATTCATGGTTCCATGTTGGGGAGACGACCATTGGTTGGTTGTCTGGAAGCTTTTTAATGGCCTACCGAATTTATTACAGGTGTGGGAGAAGTATTACATGCCGATCGTTGACAAGGACACGTTCTCCATCATGCCGACAGTGTTGCGACCCAAGAGCCGCGGCACGGTCACACTGCGGAACGCCGATCCCTACGAGCCTCCGCTCATGGATCCCAAATACTTCTCGCATCCCGAGGACATCCACGTGGTGGTCGAAGGTATGACTTCACACCTCACTGGATGACGACATTTATTTGTCAATTTTCTTTATAATTTGAAGAACCTGACGCCAACATCACCAGTTCAAGATTCCCTTTTTTGTCGTTCAGGTATCAAGTTGGCGCTGGAGTTTGGCAAGTCAAAAGCGTTCCGTCGTTTCGGTGCTCGCCTCAATCCCAACTTCTTCCCCGGCTGTGAGAGCTTCGAGCTGCACTCGGAGGAGTACTGGGCCTGCGTGGCCAGGCACTATTCGGCCACCATCTACCATCCGGTCGGCACCTGCAAGATGGGGCTACCCGAGGACCCCATGGCGGTGGTGGATCCAGAGCTAAGGTAATAACATCGTTAGTTTGGCCAATTTTGGCATTCTTGGTCGAGATTCTTAAGATACCACCTTTTAGGATGCTAGTGCAATCTTACCGAACAAGTGACGTGCTTTCACGTTATCGAGACTCTTATAGTTTTTCATCTTGATTCCATCATTTTTATCTGTCATGGTGTGACGTCATTTGCTTTCCATCGTAATGGTATCGCTTTAATTTGTTGGTCTTTCAGGGTGTACAAGGTGACCGGTCTTCGCGTGGTGGACGCGTCCATCATGCCACTGATCAATTCTGGAAATACCAATGCGCCAGTCATAATGATCGGAGAGAAGGGCTCGGACATGATCAAGTTGACGTGGAATCTCGATCGATGATGATCGCTGGTCAGTGCAATTCCTGATTCTACCTCGATCGTGCGCGCGCGACTCAGAGTTCTCTGATGGACTTCTGGTGGTGGACCTCTAGTGGACCTGTGATGGAATTCTGGTGGTGGACCTCTCGTGGACCTCTGATGAATCTCTGGTGGACATCTGGTGTGACCTCTGGTGGACCTTTGATGGACCTCTAGTAGACCTCCGCAGGTGCAGTGTTTAACGATAGGTGGCGCGGCGCCGAACCAATATGAACAATGGCGGATGTTCTTCCTAACCGAGAAGAAGTATCTATGACGACAGGAAGTGACAGATATTGGTGAAAACATTACAAGTCGGGACTGCACTGTGTCGGCGTCGTTCCTTGAAATTGAAATTGGTGCAACATTTCAAAATACTACAATCGGCAAATTGAATCCAAGAGTATTAGACAATATGTTGACGTTCATCCAATATGGCGTTTCTGAACTCCCAGAAGACAATTCGTTTCAAATTGAAGTGATCGCAATTTTTACAAGGTGGCAAAAATTATTTGTTCAGCGATTTGATACTTCGTGTGGTTGAGGTGGGGCAACGTGGAATTTTGGATACTTGGGTTCAACGTGGTGGTAAATGGTTGTATTCAAGGTAAACTCAAATTAGAAATATTCTTTAGAAACGATATTAGTATAGTGCAGTGTCTTGGAGAGCATCTTGGACATGAAAGATGTGAGTGTTTGGAATCTGAAGATATTTAGTGGTTCAGAAGCTAAAAGCTAATGACATGGTCCATGGCCACTTTTAAAACTGCAGATAAATCTCAGGACCTGCTATTCATTTTTGTAATGTATTTTATTCTTAAGTGAACAAATTCAATTTTTCTACATGTACAACATGTTATAAAGATCCTAATAAAAAATAATTATGGGCTCCGAATAAACATAACTTGAAATATAAACTAAATTGACCTGACAAAAATTGACATTGACACAAACATTTAAAAATAAATAAAGCTACAGCTGACGCCGGTAGAAATTTAATCAGGCTATTTGCTCTGTTGGTGATGCTCATTAGCATATTAATTATAAAATGAACATATCTAATAACTTCCCTGATTATATTTTAATAATTTGTATCGAGCGAGGTATGAGATTGATCTTTGACCTACAAATGTACAGTACTTACCTTATCTAACCAGTTTGTTAATGTATTTATTGATGTTGTTCCTGTACATTTTGCTTTTGTTAAGTTTCTAAAATAGTTTGAGTCTGGTCTTGATTGATAACTCTAGAAATCCCTAAATATTTTAGTTTTTCATATTGAAATAAATATTATGTTTAGTCATTAAACATTTGGAATGTAGATAATGGTCGACTTAACATCTCGAAAGTAGAAATAAAAATAATAATGAAATTTACATGTACAGAGTTTTTATTTCGGATGTATTTATTTACATGGCATCATTGAATTGGTTTTATGCCGATTAATATTTGTTTTAGTTTTGTGATTATGCATTCTGAAATTTGATTGAGGCTAGGCCGAACTTTAAATCATAAATTATTAAAATTGTTTGGGGAACTGGTGGCCTACTACTTTGAACTCATTCGGACATTGACTCGATCCTATCAACTACATGTATTTCCGAAACTAAGATGGGGAATGGGGTTTGGATCGATCTAAATATCTTGTTAGCGATTTTACCAGTCCATGAAACGCGGCTGATGCGATGACTCTGCGATTGATACGTGAGGTGGCTGATGCGCTGCACAATATACCGATTGAAAAAATAACAAATTGAATTTCTTCAAGGTCAAGCGCCATTAAAAATATGTCATCCGAAACTAGTTCAGTAGCTTATGAGATGTGCGGTTGATGCCCCACTGTAGTTGACAGGACAAAATTAGGATCCATTCACCCGGTGCGCCTGATGTTCAGATCGGCGATTTCGATAATGCGGCCGATAACCTGCTCCCCATTTGTCCGCAAGCACTAAAATTGAACGAAACCATCGATACTTTCTCCCAAAGTCCCAATTTCGAAAAGTCATTTTTTGTCGCCTAAAAATCCGGTCCACCTATATTCCATCATCAGAACGTCCGCAACCTTCAGTTTCCGCATTTCGAGCAGACACCACGTGACACAAGAGGCAATTTGTCGAGCTAAAGGGAGCGCAGCAGCAACAGCAGCTGTCGGTGGGCTGGCATTTTTGGAGGTCACAACACGGAAGAAGAAAAAATTGGGCCCGAATTATTATATCATCTATCTTGGTTGGTGGTGGTGGTGGTGGAGGGGCGGCACTCGCGCATTTTTGCCCAGCACGCACATACCAGCCTGCTGCGTAGTACATACAACATTACATTTGGCAGAGCGAACCCGGGCCGGGGAGGGAACTCCGCACTCTCTCAATGGCAGCGCTCCAAAAGCCGAACAGAAAAACCTACCATCGCCCACCACTACCACCACCACCACCACCACCACCACCACCAGCAGCAGCAGCAGCAGCAGCAGCAGCAGCACCGAAACACTGGGCCGAGGTCGAATTTCGATCGCACACGCTCCTAAAACTGAGGTATGACCGAAATCCACTCCAGAAATAGTCTGGCAAAAAAACAGCCCTCATCGCGTCTTCTGCTCTCGTTCGGCTCTCTCGGTTTGACAAAAAAGGAAGCCCAGCTACGACGACCGGACCAAATCCTGAGCTTTTCTTTTCCGTTGCCAATCAGCTGTGTTGTGTGAGTGCGTCGATTGCGACGGAAGCTGCTTTTTTCTTCTTCGTCGTCTTCTCCGCGGGAACAGATTCCTCCTGGTTGTCATCTCCTCAAAGATGTCTTCCTTTCGGTTGGCGGTCATCTTGGTGATGGCGGTGGCGGTGGTGGTGTCCGAAGAGACGG
This sequence comes from Mycogona germanica, assembly GCA_034698785.1. Lineage (NCBI taxonomy): Eukaryota > Metazoa > Arthropoda > Diplopoda > Chordeumatida > Chordeumatidae > Mycogona > Mycogona germanica. The sequence continues at coordinate 18,704 of JAQGBY010003120.1, forward strand.
AAGCGCCGGTCAATCGGATCGAGGATTTGCCGGACGGAAGTCAGAAACTGCTGCTCCTGTTGTTCGATGGATTTCGTTGGGATTACCTGAAGGAGTTGGGATCCTCCAAGGGGTTCGAACGCGTGAGGGCTCGCGGTGTGCACAGCGAGTACCTGGAGCCGGCCTTTCCCTCCATGAGCTTTCCCAACTACTACACGCTGGCCACTGGTAAGTCTACGACGAGTCCATTGTTGTTCCAACCTCGGATCCTCATCCTCCTCCTCCTCACCCCACGTCCTATTGTCTTGGGCGCGCATGGAAAAACGAGGGGTTGGACGACTGAATGGATAGGCGAGTGTGTGTGTGTGGAGTGAGGCGGAGGAGGGAAGGGGAATGGTGATGACGTCACCCTCAGTCTGTCACCGGGGGCGTTCAGAAATTGAGAGGGCGTCCATCGATTTATTTTGGGACTGTCATTTCAATCTTATTGGAAGGGAAACCGGATAAACAAGTGTGAATACAACTTTGGGTTATAAAAAAGGTTGTGCGTAATGATTTTATTCCCGTGATCACGGGTTCGATTCTCGACCGAGACCTTTGTGAATTTTTCGAGCGAGATAATACACATATGATTTTTCTTTGGAATGGAAGTAAAGACGTGGGGACCCGTGTCTACTATTTCAGATACTCGTTAAAGATCTAGATAGCGAGCCTAGGCTAGTCAAAATGATCAGGTCGCCACCAGACTAGTTTTTTTTAGGGCGGGAACGCTGGTGGACTTCATAAATAAATAGGAAAATGTGTAAGGCTTTCGTAAAACTGAAATAAAAATGTATTCTAGGTAACAGAACCAAAATTCCACAGACTAAGCATTTTCTGAACGAGGTGTGCTAGTCTGTGCGAGCTGTTATCGTTTTTGAACGGGACTAGGCAGCTGCTCGTCGCTTTTTCTCGCAGCCCCCAAAAAATGAACAGATGCGATTTGGCACGAACCAGGCACACGTTGGTGGGGGGTTGGGGGCCGGGGCAGGGGCCAGGGCAGGGGTGGGGATGGCAAACGAGGAGACAAATCCGGTGTTGGCGTGCTGCCCACTCATCTAGGCCACAGGTCATAGAATCTCCGAGCTCTACGCCTTGCACTTCGTTGGTCCGGTCTATTGAGAGCACGAGGGGTGTCCATGAACCATGAAGGGTAGAACGTCTAGAGTGCCCAAGTTGAAATCCAAATGAGTTAAGTCGGTCACTAAAAGAATGGCGTCACTCTGTCAGCATTTACGTCGATTTGCTCAGAGATGAGCACTGAAAACGTCGATTTAAACGATTGCTCACAAGATGAGTGAGAACTGAGACAATTGAAAATAGTTTCAGAATACTAAAAAATAACAGGGTTAATACTTTTTTGTTTTCTTTTGTCCTTTACAATGAACTTAATAAATCATTTGGCAAAGGATTCTATTTTCCTATTGGCAAAGGATTCCAACTTCAAGATCATTTTCGTCTGCTTAACCAATATTGAGACAGTCACATTTGTAGTGTATCAAAACTAGAAAGAAAATAATATAGGGATGAACGGAATGCTGGACGCAAAACCAAAAAGGCGATAAGAGTTGGCGAAACCCTTCTAATATAGTAATAG
>JAQGBY010003121.1:0-20314 GCA_034698785.1 Mycogona germanica
GAGAGAAGCGGGTGAAGGTAAGTGTCGACTGCTATTCGCGCGCACGTTCAAACAGCGCTTTTTGAAACGTGACACAGGTAATTTCGACTTTTAATAAAGGTGCGCCGTGGCCGTATTTACTCATGCGCGGAGGCTGTGAATAAGAAAACACTTTCGAAATGATAGGTTGCCAAAAATTGCGACCTTTTTGTTTGGGAGCACGAACGATGAAAAATATTAGAAACACACGCTGGAAAATTTTATTAATGCATAAAGAAAGGTGAAGAACTTTGGCAACGATTTCTTTCCATACTTCTATTTGGAAAAATCAAAAACATAGGTGGGCTGAGATGTCAAACAAAATATTGAAAACAGATAATTTGATAAAAATTCAGGTTTGAACGTGTTTTGAACACAACCAATTGGTTGAACCAAAATTTGTCTCCACAATGAAATATTTCGTGTTGCTGACAAAAATGTCGACAGCATGTAGTAAAAAAAAACATCTTTTTTTTTGTCAGCGCCACGCTCGACTCCACCTACGGAGTTGACATTTGAATTGCTTTTGAGACGGGGGCAAATCGAACTTCGAGATCGCAGACACACTTCTCAAATACAGATTGCGTGGCCGAATGGTATGGAAAGTAAACGCACCCCTACGGTGAGCTTGGCGCGAGCACATTTGGAATTCTCAATCACATTTGAGATGGGCGAATTTGCCTTCGATTTTTGCAAAGTAGTTTCTGGTCAGAGCACGAGCGAGCGTCGCAAGTGAATGTCCCTACGCCCCCGTTTCAAGCACGCTTGAGATAAGAGCACTTTGTAATCGACATTTTTCTAAATAGACCGGGGCTGCGTGTGACCGTGAACGGGCGTGACGCTTGACCGCTCCGGCTGAGAGGGGAAGAGATCGAGAGACGCACGGAGGGAAAACAAAAGATGTTACGCGCGGCCAGTTGTTGATGTCGGCGGCCCAAAGAAGATCATCACGTCCTGTGTGTGTGTTGCGGTAGCAGCTTTTGATAAGCAATAGTAATTTCGTAGGAAAAAGGGGGACACGACGTGCTGTGTTGTGCGGGCGGCGTGAGATAGGCGCTCCGGCGGCAGCATTATGGCGGCCCTTGCCATGGACGCAGCTTCCAGTCTCTGGCACGCTTTCGACTTTCTCGACGAAAATAAGACTGGACAGGTGCCGAAATCGAAACTCAAGGTATGTGAGCATCTGCACGTCGCCTATTTTCGCGTTTCTGATTTATTTTTTGGTCGGTGAGATCAGATCGAAGCTGTATACTGCTACCGGCTATTTAGGCCTATGATGGCTTATCTCGTGTGCACACACGACATAGTGATTCGGATTGAATATGAGTTCGTTTGACCTTTAACTACGTCAACTGTATGTTATTAGGATATCCTACTCAATGGTTTACGCACCCAATCTTTGTAAACGTTTTTGTCATGTGTGTATGTGTATGTTTGTCATGTATGTTTCAAAGTTTGTTTGGGGTCGGGGGTCACTTAAAATATGGGTTGTTCCCTTTTTCGCCACGAATAAAGGGCTCTATAGTTCTTGTTTCGAATGAGCACGGCTAATTTCCACATAATAGGTAGTTTTTTTGTATGTGTAATAATATATAATGGTTTTCTTGACATTGATCCTCGTTTGGGACTAGTCCAGTGCCCCTCAAACTGTGGTCAGCTGTCCCGCAACAATGGATCACGGACTCCTGTCAAATCTGACAATCTGTCTCTGGATAGTGCGTTTCTGTAGCTGTCATACTATGTCAGTTGCTCTGCAGTGGAGCATATTGCTTTGTGCTCGTTGGCATGACATATCAATGCATTTGATCCATGTTTATCCATATTTAGTTATATTTGTGTGCGTCACTGATGACATCGTTTTTCTGCAAATAAATTGTAATGTAATGTAGTCAATCATTGTAGTCTGTACGGCTCGTAGTAGCCCAGTCGGTATTGCCGACCGACTGTGGCTCGGCGGTCCCGGGTTCGATTCCCGGCGCGGGCTCTCGATAATTTCGATCTCGTGATACTGGTGAAAATGTGTCCCTCTCACATAGTGCCTAAGCACCAAGACGGGTACAGAAACGCATGTAGTGCAGAGACTACAGTGATGGGGCAATTAAAAAAAATTGTCTTGCGCATTAATAGTTTCCTGGAGAAATAAGAAGGAAAAACGAATTCCAGAAAAAATCCTTCCATTAATTTATTTTTAATTTTAAAATCCAGGAAAAAGGACAACTGTTCTGAAGACAAATCGATGTTTTGACTCTCTTTTTTTTCTTTTGGTAATTGTTGTTCAATCGCTACGGGTATTTATTGAATATTTTGTCAATTGCCAATTTTTTATCATTTTTTTATCAATTTGAAAAAGCAAAATAATTATTCACTCAGAAAATGTGGTTGTTGGGTTGCCTACGTCACACTCATCTTGTGTGCGATGGAGCAATATGACGAAGGTTGTGTATTGCGTTTCTAGTTATGCGTCATTTCTCTATATTAGCTTTAATTCAGCCGAGCAAGAACTGATCATGTGCACGGGACCAACTTCCTTGATTCGAACGTTGATGGTGGTTGACCATGGTGGAACCTAGACTGACCCGACCAGACCCCACAGCGCATGTTATATACAAAGACCAAATTTCCATCCCATCCGTTGTGTCAACTACATGGCTACGGGCGCTGCGCTTTTTTTACTAGGTAGAGCAAGCGCTTCGTCATTTGACAGGCGATTTCAGGTTGTCATTCCCGATTCACCCGATCAATGGTATTTTTATTTATTTATTTCCCATCACTGTAATCACTGCACTACAGGCGTTACTGTGCCCTCTTGGTGCTTATGCAAGGGGCAGATCTACTACTGTAACGAGCCAACCGAATTTCTAGAATGCCGTCAGTGGGCACCAATAACTCACACGAAGGCAATTTATATATATATAACCTTTTGTTAATGCAGATTTACAAATTTAAAATAAAATGTTCATGTGTCAATGCCTACTCCAGTCATCTCCCGAATCACGCTGTTATAAAGTCATTCACCAAATCTGCCCAAGTAGTACAGTTGCGGCAGACCTCCTCTGTGACATGGCCTGCATGCGCTGACTCATAGGCGGATCGCGTCGAACACGTCATTGTGGGGGGTAAGGGTCGATCTGCCGGCCTAAATTCTCTACTCGTTTTTTCCCCACCCATCTTTCACACATCAAGCGGTGGCCGAACTATTTGCTTTTTATTCGACCAAATAGGGGTGTTTGGATGATGTTGCGGCATGTCGATCTCTGTGCATGACAGTTGTTGGTGCTCTCTGGTTCCAGAAAATGAGATCCAAATAATAGGAAAACCATCGTCGATTCGTAATTTTTTACCATTGCACATTCCCCATTTCTCACATGACAGTTAGCAACATTTCAAAAAGACAGTAATCATTAATCGAAATTTGCTCTCTGCCAAATGGTCACAAAATGTCGTCAAGACTGGTGAACTGCAGGTGGCGCCTTAAGCTTTCGTAGCGTTGCTTTAGTATAAGCAGATCTATGCACTGCTTGCGCACTTTTAAAAACTCTAATTATGATTTTTGTTTTGTCTTCATCTGATTAAGATGCTTATACAAGCATGGAATTAAAATTATACGTCGATGGAATTAAAAAATGTTTTGTATTGTTAACCGAAGTAACGTTGCCATGTGCAGCTTCGATAATTATAGGATTCTGAATTACGTTCAATAAGTTGCATGAAATGACAACCGATGCGAAGCCGCCGAACGACATTTTTCTTCCATAGGATCATAATGAAAACAGACGTTCGGGAAAAATTCGCAACGCAACGCAGCTTTAACATATCCAAAATTGTCGGACCAAATTGACTGTGTAGAGAAAAGTTCAATTTACTTTTGGAAAAAAGAATTAATTTATCCCAGCTGCTCAAAATCGGATATCTAGGGAGCCAAAAATAGATTCATAAGAGATTTATTTAATGGTGCTGCCGCTTGTCGCCAGATCTGGTGAACACACATATATATATATATATATATACAGCTGTGGCAATAATTGGGGTACAAGTTGTGCGTAGAAGATGAAGAAAACATGCTTTACTGCTGACTGTATATATTTAATTATTGCTGCTCAAGCAAGCGCAAACTATTGGGGAGGATTTTCGGCTTTTTATTTGTTGAAATTGCCGTTTATTTAACAAAAGAAAAAGTATCGCAATAAACAGCGAAACATTCGTCAATAAATTGACCTTGTTGAACGAGCGGAAATGATAATTCAAACCCTTCAGGGAAAAAACCCAAAGTAATTGTTAAGGTTTGCTGTACCATTTGTTAGGGTTTCTTTTAAACCCCATCTCGTTTAATTTAAACAGCTTGCTGATAGTTTGAAGTACGTCCCCAGGGCATTAGTGCCTGCTCACTTAGCTCAAATGTGCTTGCAAAGATCCCCAGACATTGTAATAATTGACCTGCTATTCAAGTTGAAGCGAAACCCCTGGGCGACCGTCTCTCGTGCAGGGCTGGTCGTCCGGCTAACTTCACCCCAGACCCAGGGACAGGAAGTGAACATCACTAAGCGTAAATTTGCTCAGTTCCTCGCCCACAAGGCCAGGACGCTGTTAGTTGCTCCTGAGACCCGGTTTACGCCTTCATGTGAAAGAACATATGTGTCTTCAGTACGGACCTTCCTAAACACGTAATTGCTGATTATACGGCGTCTACATGACAGAAAAAAGAAGGCAAATACACGGAAATTATACGATCAATATGACATCAATCCATCGGTGGATGATAATTTCGATAATATTTTGATTATCGACAGTGCATTATGTTCTGTCTGATCAAATGTTCCCTAAAATTGATCAACTAAACACTTGAAATGAAGAGATATAGATACCTGTAATCCTACCACAAAAAATTAAAATCATCGCCTTAAAATATTTTGTGTAACGTGGAATTACAAGTATAAAGAATAAATGTCGTCTAATAGTTAAAACAAAGAAAATAAACAATCTAAGTTCAACGATTCAAAACTTTTTTTTTACGGTAAAACACGGAAATTTGAAAATTACACGAAACTCTTCGGATTATAAGTTTTTCTTACAATCCGAATAATCATGTCTCTAACCTTCTTGGAAAGCGCGGCTGCTCACACGCCATAAATAAAAAAATTGTTAAGGAGGTTCACCGGTGATTGAACATCTTATAACCTATCTTATGACCTATGGAAACTTATGTGTAAATAGCGATTCCACCACTAGCACTAGCTTAGTTACAGTAGAGTGGGGGTTAGAAGGTTGCTGGGCTTTTAGGAATCGCCAATTTCTTTTGACACAATTTTGTTCTTTATTCATTCAGACTCTTCCTTTCGAGGTATTTAAAAAAATGTTAAGGAGGTAATGTGGGTCTGAGGAGAACGATAGCGTACCGTGACGGGCACCCGTGAAATGGCCAAAAGAAAAACTCATCGAAAATTGTGGGTTTCCGTTTTTTCTGGTCTGCAGATCTGTTATTCTCTGCGGTCTCGTGAATTTCTCTCCCAAATTATTTTTTCTTGCAGAGTTGGATCCCACACACCTTTGTATGCCAGTCTCAGCGAATAAAATAACTGGTTGTGGAAAGTATGAGTAAACGGAAGTTCCAAGATATAAATTTTTTTAATTCACCGTAGTCACTGCACTACTGCATTTTCTGTACCCCTCATTGTGCTTAGGCAGACTGACCAGGGGCACATTTTCACCAGTACCCCGGGATCGATTAATGGTTATCTTGCGTGTGTTTGTGACTTTTGGGGGGCCCATTTAGAACTCTGGTCAAAATTGAGTCCAAATAAATGGGTCCCCTGGTTACAAAATAAATCTTATATGCTATTAAAAAAAAAGATTTCTGATGTTACAGTTTCATAGCAGCCGGTATTTGTTCCACCTTGATGTTTGGATCGCAAAGATGTTAAGATGTTGACATTTCAGATGTTAAACAGAACTCTGGTAGTGCTACAGTAATTTTCAATTCACCCTCCCACCGGTAACATACAAGTCGCAGAGGCATTTGTAGGGGTGGGGCTGTGATTTGCGAAAGTAATAGCTTAATATTTTAATTTAAAGAAAAGATTAGAGTAGTCTCAAATTCCGAGAATGTCCGATTTAATCAAGTAAGGGATTATTATTTAAAAAAATTTAAACTTATTTAAGTCATTTTGCCTAAATTGTTCTCGAATGAGGGGTTTCTGTCATTTCTATCTTGATCAGGACCAAACCAGCAGCAACTACGAGAAGCAGTACTCGATCTAAAACATGGGAGAGGTTTTTTTTAAAGGGTCACCAGAAGTCGGACTCAAACCCTTAAACTCATACATTTTGCCCAAAAATTTTGTAATAGTGACAACAATTTAAGATTTGCAGTGGTAAGTCTACCTTGCAGACATGCAGTTTTATAAAGTCTGCATATGGTGAGAACATGAGACATGTTCACTGTCCACGGGGATTGCATCGAATTATGGCTTCTATTTGTGTTTGCGTGTGAATTCTGTTGACATCAGCGTGAATGAGGTGGCCACGGATGTGGCGCGGCCGTGTGAAATGATGATGCGGCCACCTTTCTGCAATGCGAGGTGACCCAACATCTGAGCAAATATAGCTGCGTTGTAAAATCTCAGGGTTATATTTGTCTTCAGAGTTCAGACCACCTATTGAGCAGTAAAGGTTGCTCACGTTGCTGGTTTCTTCTGGTGGTGTAACCTGGGTTGCCGTAGCAAGTTTGATACCTGCTGGATGCCGTTAATTAATTTTCGTTTTCTAGTCAATAATTATCAGAGCTCATTCCCGTTGGACTGGTGGATTCGTCAACGAATCTAAGGCGTCTGGATTAGAGCCCGAATTTGTTCTCCCGATCGATCGATCGGCAAAACGGAAACAGCGTAGTAGGTGTTTTCCCAATTATTGCAATATTTATACAATGAAATGAGAATTTCTTTATTAAATATTTATTTTCGACAGCTTATTCAGAAAGCATAACTGGTTGTATTAGCTTTTCTTTTTGGTAAATTGAACAATCCCAAAGTGACAAAAGGATGACATTGTCACCTTAATCCAGAATTAAGTTTTAATCCAGATTTTATTCCCTAAAATTTCACACAGATTCCATTAATTTTTTTTCTTGTGTGTTGCATTTATTCCCTTGAGACAATGTTTGAAGTTCCTGATCCTGATATCTCAAACGTTATGAAATATGAACGCCAATTCGACAGGTTTAACAAGAAGTTCGTGTTGTCCATGAGAGTTTTGCTTTATTTTGTTCATGGTGTCTCAATAATTCGCTGCTAACCTTGATCTTCTCGGAGAAATACACTTACGAAACAAAAAATATCAATTGTCACCTTGCTTGAACTTGTTATCTGTTTAATAGTTTCATATCCAAACTGTGTACGGGAGACGACATCTCTTGGGCCATTCGTTTCAGTCATTGGCGTTCTGCGATCGTTTGCTCTATCTAGCCGTGCGCACAATTCTGGGGGAATCCTCTACTTACAAAAAAGTATTGTTTGTCACAAAAATTCGACATAAAAAAGATCTCAAGATAATGCATAGGTAGGTCCGCGGTGTGCGTGTGTGCACACAAAACACTCGCACACCTTGTTTTTTCTTGTTTCACGTAAGCTTTTATTTTTTTGTCTTCATTTCTTGATGGTCTTGTCAATATTTTCGTGTAATGTAGCAGTTATTTGTCTGGCAGCTGGCCGGCAATTTTTCGCTACACGTAATTGGTTACGAAAGACTCATGCCTTGTTGTTCCGGACGCGCTTCAGTGACAATGTAATAACTGAGGGTTTTTGAGGCATTTCCTGTGTTGCTAAACACACATGAACACACGCGTACGTCTTACCGTGACTTCAGTACGTTTTTACTGTTTAGGATGGATTCGGATTGTGCGAGTTTCGCATTTGGACAGCAAATCATCAGATACCACGAGCTAACAAAATTAATAAATGAGAAATGTCATATAACAAGAGTTGGTTGGTTTCGTCCGGTCTGTCCCGGGCACAACCCCCATTTTTTAGAGAAATATCATGATTTCACACTTTCTTTCTTTAGGTCAGACCTGTAGTGTATATATCACTACAGGATTTTTTGTATCTCTCGGTGCTTAGGCACTATGCGATACATTATAGAAAAAAATAGCCTGTTACAGCGATTTAAAAATAAATTCACAAAGCAAAGTGCTGTTCATGTGGTCTCTTGTCACTTGTTTCGTCAATTTGTTGGCCTCAATTTTTCAGACGAATCTTAATCTGAATGATTACGTCTTTTTATGCCGGATGAAAGCAATTAAAAAAAGTTATTTAATAGTGTTTTAACATTTTAGTTTGTGTTACTTTGACAGTTGGTCTACACCTAGTGACATAGTTAGCTTTTTTATGCTGGTTGAAAGCAATTAAAAAAAGCTATTTAATAGTGTTTTAACATTTTAGTTTGTTTGAGTTACATTACTGTGCTTGGGCGCAATTGTATACAGTAAATGATTATGTAGGTTTTTCCTATGTTTATTGTTGATCTTATATTTAATTAATGGTTTTGTAGCTGATTTCTTGTCATCGTGTCCAGCGTTACACCTTAAATTCTCTATTATTATCTCATCGGCTTCGACTTCAACCTCTCTATTTTAGTTTGTGTTACTTTGACACGTCTGGAACAAGTGGTTGACGCGTCTGGCTACGGTTTCGAGGAATCGTGGGGTTTGAGCTCGTAATGCAATTTGCCCTTTGGATATACATGTTGGATGTAAGAAGGGAGTTTGGTGGTGGAGAGACGGTTGTAAGTTCTCATCCAAAAATGGAAGAGATTTTATTTATATATTAGTTTTGTTGGGACCGCAGAACGTTCAGTCTAAACGAGAGTTCGCCTTCAGATCCGTACTTCACGGTATTCGCTCGAGCGCAGTTTCGACAGCGATATGTATCCACGCAATTTATATTTATTTTTTGAGGATAAATTTTTTTTTTTTGGCGCGCCGCGCTCTTCTCGCACGAGTGCTACTCGCTGACCCGCAAGATTCGCTTGAGCCTATCCGTGACTCTGTGCCGACACGGGACAATCAAAATTCCGGAAAAAGAAACATTCTTCCGATTTCGGATTTCTCGGTTGCGGCCAAACGCCGAAACGAACGCCAACTTTTTACAGTATTATATATATATATATTTCGCTACTATTCCGCGTGCCTTTTAATCGTTGAACGCAAATTGCGTGGCCACTTACCAAGATGCCCGAGTGTTAATGCCCACTTTGACCCGCAACAAATTGTTGCAGGGTTTTTTTCCGGGTGCGCTCGCCGTTGCGCCAATTGGAAGGTGGATATAATCTTCGAAAACAATATCATAAATTGGGCACTTAATGCGCTTTATTTTTGTTTTCTTCTATTCTGTTGCGTTTACCTTCCAAGTAGGAAGCGTTTTTTTTTTAATTAAAAAAGATATTCGTGTTCTTGCTAAGTCGTTGCACAGAAAATGGTTGGGTTGAATGGTGGAAGTTTGCTGTTGGTTTTTGCTTCCTGCGCGATATAAATGTACCAATGCCAATGTTAAGTTCATGATCTCTTTCAATGATTCCAGGATTTTTTAAAATTTAACACATAATTGCAAGTTGGAAAGAAATTTGCAACCCTATTATCGTACAATCAATATTATGCCACCAGATAAACAGACTATTTAGTTTTTTTTACCTCGTGTTTAAGGGCTATGGTGTAAAAATTAAAATTAAAAAAAATTCAATTTGCAAACCTGTAATTGCCTATATTGTTTAAATAAGAGGTATGCAATGTTCACTTTTATATTTATTTGGCATTTCTTTTATATGCACAGGTATATGTACAGAAAATGCTGTAGTGCATCGACTACATACAGTGAAGTGATAAAAGAAAATGTTGGCTTGAAACATTTTGAAAAGTTAGGATGTTACTCCTCCGCCTCTTTTTAATAATTATAGGGCTTTTGCTTTTTTTGTATGTGTTTTTCATATTTCTTTGATCGGCGTAGCAACATTTGTGACATGCACTTTTCATCTTGTAAACTGTGACGGGGTACACCTACAATGTTCCATATACACTGTTTATTTTCCCTCTATTGTGCAATAACTACTAATTACTGTGTGCAACCCTACCCCCTTGACCTTGGAGATTGCGTTCATGGAATTGTTACTAGTATATCTCGATTTGAGTCTCTTTACCTCTTATCTTACTTTTCTACACTTTGTTCAAAATTAAGTTGAAAATTTAGAAAGTTGACTATTTTCTGTCTGGTGCTGGAACAACTCTCGTACTATCTAGTAAAACAAAATTCGTCCTTTTTAAAACAAATCTCTGAATCCATGCAAGAACGACATGGACGTTGACCGATCGGCATTTCAGAATGAAGATTGGTTTAAAATGTCATGCTGATATATTTTTTATAGAAATTGATTGATCATAGTTTTGTTAAATGATAATTTATCGAAAGAAAGACATTTAGCGCAATTTCACTATTTAACACATGGTACAGTATTATCCCATCGTATTTCTGTATATACACAAATATCCGGGTACAGGTAAGTTCCAGATTAAATGGCTTGCCATTGGGAGGTCAACGGTAATAAACGCATACAACGTTGCATGTACGTGTCTGCCGATTGGGGATAATATTTATAAGAAGGCGATTGCTCTTTCGGCCACCCTGCCGACAATTTTATATCCATTTTTTAAAAATATTGCTTGGTAATAAATACCAGATGCGCAAGCCAGCATGTCGCGCATTCAGCAATTTTGTCGCTCTGTTGGTTGGAGCTTCGAATCATTTCGGCATGTTGTGGAATGCTCGAAGAAGACTTGTGCAGTTGACTCTGTACTGTTACTGATACAGCCAACGTGAAAATGAGAAATCGTTTGAGGTCAGCCAGGTTGTATAAGCATCTGTTTCCTTCCCCGTTGGTCTATAAGATAAATAGAACTTCTGCTTATCGATCAAAAGGTCGTGCAAAAGGAACAAAAAAAAAACCCTCACTGAAATTTGATACAAGACAAGGGACCATGTGAGGTACAAGTGGCTTTAATTTTATGATCATCCGGGTCACGCCGTTAACAATTGAATTTTGATTGCGCTCTAACAACTGCATTTATTCTAGCTTGTCTAATTTCTGTTTTCTTTACACAATTCTACTATTCAAACCAACCGAAAGCAAATAAATCAAGAAAAAGCCATGATTAAATCTCAAAACGATCAGAGAATGTCTGTAATTTTTATTAATTTTGTTCCGTTGTTTCTGTGTATTGTGAAAAAAGATTTCACAATGAGCACTAAATATTATACTAGTATGGCTTTTTATCCAGATATCATTGACGAGTGAACACTAATGTTATAACGCATGGAACGGAAATATGTTTTTTAATTCAGAGCTTCGGAAGTCACTGGATCTAACTAAAAAATAAAATACAACAGATACCAACGACAAAAAGTTTTTTTTCAATTTAATTGCATATGAATTTCTTACGCATTCATAAAAATTGTTGGACCTGAGCAAAATGACTGTCTGGAGTTGACCCTGAGGTCAACGTGTCTACCCAGCCGTGTGTGAAGTCTGTTATCTATCTTCTATCGTTCACCGTTTATTCTATTTTGTTCTCTGTTTCTTATTCTATTGCCGACGAGTTTGAATATCAAACACGCCAGAGGCCAATCCATTCGCTTTTTAATTTAATTTTTGTTTGTCACAAGGTCGAGTAAATCTTGTCTTAAAACTCAGAACTCTTATCCTGTCGCTTCTTTGTGTTTTGTTAGGTACTGACGGCCAACCTAGGCACCGTGCTCAACTGCCCGAACGTGGAGACCGGTCTGCAGGACTATCGCAGCACGCCCTACCTCATCTTCGAGGACTACATCTTCTACCTGCGCAAGGAACTGTTTTCCGTGTCCAGCACCTGTGTGCTGGAGCCGCGCGACCACTGCCGCTATCTGGCGCTCATTGAGGAGGTGTGCTGGCTGGTGTGCCGCTCCAAATTCCTGAAACGGGACCACCCGCTCTTTCCCGATGTCTGCGTGTTCCAGCTCTTCCGGATATTCTGTATGCTCTCTGAACAGGTGAGCGGTGTAGCCGACCGGTTATGAGTCACCAGTTTGTGTTTGGTGCATTTTTTAAAAACTTTTGTTCGAATGCATTATCGATCATTTTTACTTACGCCAAATTAAGCAAGCCAATACAGCAGTTTTAAGCATGGTATAAGCACGCTAGGTCACACAACTCTGTTCGTGCAATATTCGGGGACCAGGGGCGGCTGTACATCATTTGTAGATGTTTAAACAATATAAGTATATAAGAGGCAAAGTCGTACTTGAAATATAATAATAAAATATGTGAATCGCCGTCGTCCTTTGTCGTCAGTTGCAATGGTTCGCAGTTAGTTATCCTTATCGAATAATAGAGTGTTTTCTATTATTTTATTTGAGAGTTTCTCGCCGACTCTGGTCATCTTTTTTCGTCCGGTGCTGTCCCGGAGACAACCCCTATTTTATTATGAATTTATTACGAATATTTTATTATTATTTGTAGATGTGGTAATGTGTGGCATTAGTGTTTTTCAAGAACTTGGTGCATTTAAGTTCATAAAACTTAGCACATATCTTGAAATTATTTGGAAACTCTGAGGAAGTTTGTAAAAAAACTTTTTTGTTTAATCTCTGTGCCCAATTAGATAGATCATTTAATTATTAAATATGGTTTATTGATCAGGTGACCCATTCGCCCTCTAACCCTAACGCCGTTTCCATGGTGCTGACTTCGGATGAGGTGGAGTACATCGTGCGCGCCTTTGTGTTGGCATTGGGCAAGGACTGGGATCCAAGGGACTTTAAGCAGATCGCCGAGATCGTGCTTCAGTTCAAGTTCGCCGTGTTCTTGGCGCTGCTGGAGAACAGCTATGCCAAGAACGTTGAAGTGACCGGTCTCATCGAAGCCACGCAAGAGGTCTACGAAATATTCATCGAGGATGTCATCAAAAAAGTGAGCACTCCGATTGTAACTAAAGGAAATGTCGGGTAGTATAAAATAAAGAACGGGCAAACCCCAGGACACGACTGAGGGAAACGACGACGTCCGAGTTGGCAAGACTCGCATATAATAATAATGAGCGTTTTGTGTCATGTTCGTCAATATTTCTTTCAATCGATACAGTATAACCCTTGCGGTGGAAACCTAACGTCAATTTGTTTATCTCCAATCCAAAGGGCATCTTGTCGAAACGAGGTCAGTTCTTCTCCTCCTGGAAAGCGTGCTGGTTCGTCCTGCGGCCATCCTCGCTCACTTATTTCACGGATCGCAGCGAGCGGGAGAGACGGGGTGAAGTGCCGATTCACGGGAAGTGTGTTGTCGAGGTAAAGAACATGATGAATTGTCGATGCCGATTTCAGTTTATTTTATAAATTTCTCACTTTGTAGACTAAATTGTATGTTTCTATATTATTAATCGTCAGAAGTAGCTAATAAATCGTATCCATTTGTTTTTGAAAGTGTCGGGGAGTGCGAGATTAAACTAGGGCTAGAGATTTCATGTTCGACAAACTCGTCATTGCTATTTTTAGTTGAATGCTGACGCCAACGTGACTCGTGGCAATAAGTTCACTCTGTCCTGCGGTGAAAAGTCGTTCGAGTTTCTGGCTTCCGATCACAAGACCAAGTTGCAATGGACAACAGGTTCGTTTCACTTTTGTTTTTCTCGAGCAGTTTCTGGAACAGTTTTTCTCGAGTTTTCAACGTTGTGTGCTAAAATTAAATGTGCTTCATATTTCATGCCGTTACACTTGGTGACACACGAAGCGGAAGTATGTAATTTTTGCTAGAACGTTTTATGACTGGTGTGTTGAACAGGATTGACAAATCTTCAGGTGAAAGTCGTATTTTGTCGTGCAGGGGTACATCTTTTAAAATTAAGAAGTTTTCTCTCTAAATCTAAATTTGTTGGAGGCCACTCTCACCAATGTACCAGAGGTACTCTTACCAAAGTACTTCCTCCACTTGAACTCTATTTACATGAGCACACCATAAGGCGCATATCTGATCGCATATTATGAAAAGTTAATTTTTATAAGGGAAGATTATCTAAATTAAGGATTTGAGTAACAAATAAACTTTATTTGCTTAAATGTTCGTTAAGGCCGCGACAATTTAATTCATCAGTTACAGTATTAGAATACAAGTGGTGAAACGACCATTACACGTTCCACATCATAATCATGAAACCATCGAAATGGAATGACGTGACGGTCGAAAGCTCGGAACATGTAATGGTCGTTTCACCAATTGAAATCTTTAACCGCCTATTAACAATTTAATCGCCTTTAAGGCATTTAAGTAAATTAATGTTTATTTGTTATTCAATTTGTCATTTATCTCGGCGTGCTTTTGCACTTTTTTTTATAAGGATTTGAGTTTCGTGCAATACTTTAAATAATTCTAAATCATCTGTCCAAATTCCTGATACGTTACTAAGGGAGCTGCCTAATTGGTCAAACCTGTTGAATCACGATGAATCATTAATTTTAGTCTGTGTTCGAATATTAACCGATTAGCGTTGCTTTTTGGCGAATTTTGCAGCGCTGAAAACTGCCATCGAGCACTACGGTCAGCGCGAGTCCTACCAGAAGCGGTTGGCGGCTCGCCGAAGAGCTGAACGGGATATTGCCAAGTCCATGAAACAGGACGAGGAAATGAGTTTCGTGTTCCAACAGGACTTGCTAGAAAAGCAGCGAGCAGAATTGGAAGCCGAGCGTTTGGTGAGTACTTTACATGTCTCAAGATTATTGCCAGTATTTTATGAGCACAGGACATAGTAGGTTTTTTACGATTTCAGTAGCCTACTTTTCTTTGGTCAGACCTTAGTTTGAATACTGTAGCTCCATTTGGGATCCTCACCATGTGGAGCTCATAGGTGAAATTGAGATGGCACAAAGAAGGTCTGCTAGCTTTGTTAGCGGTAGATTTGGTCTAGTGGATAGTGTAACAGACATGTCAATATTGGGATGGGAATCGTTAGAGGATCGTAGAAAAGCGACCAATATTGGGCTTCTGGCTCGTATTCTGAAGGGGGATTGTAATGTCAAAATTGGGGAAATTGTGAGACTGGACATACTCAAATTGTCGTTGTGACGCGTACTTCAGCTCCTATTTCCCCAGTGTGTGTCGACAGTGGAGTAGCCTTAACGAATCTCAAGTGAAAAGCCTGTTAGGATAGGACAACCACACCTTTGTCCTTAACTGGTCGTTCGACTCCCGCCATAGGCCCCATCGGGGCGGCTTGTGGGTACTTCTTGCTTTTGTAATTGTACCAGCTCCACGGCTATGTTTAAAAGTCTAACTGAAAATAACGTGTTATATAATAATGAGTTAAAATTTGTCTCGCGCTTTGTTGCAGGCAAGAGTGGCAGCGGAGGCTGAAGCCCGGGAGCAGGCGACTTTGCGCGACCAAGAGGCCCAGCATCTGAAGGAAGTGGAGACGGCCAAGAAGGAATTGGAACAGTTGCTGGAGGAGGAAAGGCGGGCGAAGAGGGACGAAGAGATCGTTAGAAATCTGCAAGCACGGTTGTTCAACTTTAGTTACCTAAATATAGTGTCTGTGCAATGATAATTACAATTTCTTCTCAAATATTTAATAATTCGAATACATGCGCTCCACTTTGCATTTGACCCCTACTGCTTCTAGAAAAAAGATAATTCTGCAGACCTGTTAAAATTAATAATTGGTAATTGCCACCACAGTAATAAATTTGTACCCTGTAAAAATAATATTTAAAAATAATATTATCATTAAATGTAATTTAATTATTAAAATCATTGTAACCACAGTGCATGAGTTACCTAGTGTGACGTATTTCTGACGTATTTTTCTTTGGTTAGGCTACTTCGAGAAGAATGGGAAAAACGTGAGGAGTTGGAGAAGCTCCAAGAGGAACAGAAACAGCTGCTGACCGAGGAGATCAGCAAACGGGAGGGCCTCGAGCAACAGCAGCAACAGAAGGAAGCACAGTTGGAGGAGGCCAGAAAGAAGCTGGGTCATCTGGAAGAGGAGAAATGCCGCTTGGATACTCAGCTGCAGGTAAGACGTTTTTAAGTCGGAGATACTGAGTTAGATTCTACCCACGATATTATTTTGTGGGATTAATCGCCGCGCATGAATTCACCGGTCTTATCCTCTGTTTGCTCGTATAACAAAAGGCCAAAAATGACAAATAAAACAATAAAAAATTCCTCTACATTGTGAGCTGTTGAAGGTAAATTTAATTTAAAAATTGAGTGAGCTCAGAAATTTTGGTACTCATTCGTATTTTGACCACCGGGTAACGTACCTGGTAACCATTCCACTCGGCTCAATTTGGTCAGATTCAAACTAATCGCGACAAGATCAGCAAACGATTGACAATGCACGAATGTTAAAAAGTAAAGTATCACAGTCTATTCGTTTGGACATCGAACGAGCTCTGTTAAAGGGTTTGCTGGATACGCCCAGAAACAGGAATTTTGAGTCACTCGTTCAGATTTATACTTTACTTGGTCCACAAATATGGATCACGGTGGTTACAACTATGAGATATAAAATATCGATCTCTGGCTTCTCAGGAAGCTCAAGAGAAGATGGTGGCCGCCGAGCGCGCCAAGGACGTGCTGGAATCGAAGCTGCTCAAGACGCGCGAGAAGTCTTTTATCCCGGTGCCGGTCAGCAAGTCACCTTGGAACCGAAGTCCGCACGTCGGGGAGAAGGGCAGTACCGAAAATGGCACCTTCACCCGCACGGCCACCACGCTGGACTACAACAGCAACAAGCGGAACCGGCGGAAGACGTCGTCGCACGACGGCTCGGCGGTCGACACCGACACAACCAAAGGCGTGGCCAAGCTCAGCGTAAATTGAGGGCGGGGGTGGCAGCGGCGCTACGATCGCGCAATCGACTCTCAACTTTATAAATGGTCTCCCTGTTGTAGGTGGTCTCGCAGGGCAGTCGACGTGAATGTGACTTTTCTCGACACTGGAGTGCTACTTTACACACTGCACTTTTTTAAGATTCGGATGACTACATCACCTGTATATTTGACGCATATCACAAATTCAATTATCTTGAACACCAGAGTGCTGTTACCACTCGGTGCACATTTAAAAAAAATTCTTATGACTCAATGAACTCCTACATTGGAATATCGATATTAATTTATAAATGTGAGATTTTTAAAATTCGTAAATGTGACTTTCCTTGCGCTGGTTTTGTGCACTTGGTGCACTTTTACAAAAAAATCAAGTGACTCTCACTTGTATGTAAACATAAAATTATAAATCTGCAATTCGTTTATAAATTATCCTATGTTAAATCCAAATATGAATTTATTAATTTGTCTGTTCAGATACTAATTTGAGGTTATGTCCTATCTATAGATTAGAGGGTTGTAGATTCGAGCCTCAATCAGTTTGCTTATTGGGAAGTGACTGGTGTACTTTGAGGCGGAGACACTTGTTCATCCTTTGCAAAATTTAAAAAAAAGTCTGTCCCCAAACTCCTTGAGATCAATGAGAAATATTATAATTTTTCAGGAAGGCGCTCTTATTTTTCTAGCTTAATTAGTCAAGGCGACGGAATGAGAAGGCAAGTTCTCTTGGTTATTCTCAAGTTAGCACATTTATTTATATTATTATACGTGTAGATCAGTTAGCGATCGACGAAATAATTGTTATTTTGAACGTTGCGATTACTTGAAAATAGGAGATACTCAATTCGTTCTAGCGAGTACTGTATGCATTGTCAAATTTTTTTTGATGATTTCATCCGAATCGAATATGTGTATGAAGCCGAACAACTGTGCACGTATTTGAAGTACAGGTTGCCCACTTCATGCTTCCCTCGCTTATATCAGTGTGAATCTCTGTACCAATGCCGACATTTTATGTATTTTGTAATTGAATCTTGGGTTTTAATGAATATACAGTGCAGCTGTATGTTGCTAAAACGTACGTTTAGCAAGAATGACATCTTATCGTTGAATCTCGTTTGTGAGAGACGCGCAAGATTTTTAAGACTGGCGCTAATATGATCAGAGATATGTTCTGATTAGCGTTGGGATTTGTTAGTCTATCTGTTGAAAGTGGAATTTACTTTTGCAAGTCGCGTCACTATGCATTTATCATTTCACTTAGTATTATATTTAATGTCGAAATTACTCATTTTAAACATTCTACAAGTTTGGACACAGTTTTCTACAATAAATGTAAAATGTGCGACGTCGAACGTATCCTGTCCAGGGCGCGTCTAACGAACTGAACTTGACTTGGTGATCTTGCGAAGCCTTACATAACGACGGCTTGAATGCTCAATTTTGTCATTGATATTTCAGTGTTGTCTAATTAATCACTCTAGATTTTATAGTTTTATAAAGTTTATAATTATTGTATTGTCTACTTAATCAGGTCGGTTTGTCGAAAGCAAATTATGTCAAAATACCGGTGTATATGCTGCTTTCCAAAAAAGAAATGCCTTAGCTTTTCCAAACTGGCTTCCAAGTATTAAGAGTTCTCGCTTGGGAATTTTTATTGTAGATTTTTATCACATTCCGAGCGAAATCTCGTCGATTCTGAGTGAATTTCTCGCAGGTTTTTGAATTTTCCATATTGTTTTTACCTTTTCACGATTGCTTTTAATTGCGTGTGCCCTAACCAAGGTTTGGTCTTCCTGGTGATTTTTTAAAAATAATTTTGGTACTTGTATAGATTTTTTTCGATCCTATTTATCAATGTGCACGTTTTTATTTCTGTGCTTACATGCTCTAGTATACAACTAATTTAATACTCATTCTTTTTCACATCATCTGTAGTCAATTCGTATATACTCCTAATTTATAAAAACAAAAAATATATACATATGAAGGGGGAAAAGGACAGTGTTGTGTAAGTGCAAAAATGTTATATTGGCATGTCAAACTATCGAACGAAAATGTGGCGCTTTTGTATAGCGCCGAAGGAGCTCAGCAGAGAGGTCTGAATCATATTATAACGCTTCCAGTAAATTGAAGGACTATCTGCCCCACCCCCCATCCCTACTTACACCTCTGGATTTCCCCCTTCAAACGTATTGATACGCCGACTCTCAAATTGAGTGTCTGGCTAATCAAAGTCAATCTCGTAATATAAAGTTGCCTCAATCAGGCCATCAGTTTGCATTGGAATGCCGGTTTCGTTCCTTGACCATTCCAGCCCTGAAAGCAATTATCGTCAGAATAATAAGATTATCGCGAGCATTTCGATTATTTGCGACTAAATCATTTTTGTTTGCGGAAATTTGTTCATAACTTGTGAAAAAAGATATATTAGACTATACGAATTCTTTATTAAATATATTGACTAACAAAATAAAAATTAATTTTGCTTTCATTTTTATAATTTTTCATAATTATATTAGCATGTCATGAAGTTTACTTAATATTTACTTGAACGCGCACAAGTTTGATTGGCTAAATAAAATTTCCAATATTTTTTAATTTTTTTAATACAATTTAGGTTGAACTTTTGAATAACTATGAAGTTTTTACTGTATTTGTAAGTACCGAATATTGAATAGAAAGATGAAACACTGTTTTGCGTGGCGCATTTTATGACGGACGGATACCCTCAAATTTTTCGCTGAACAAAATATGTGCTGGTATAAGCAAGCTACTGTATGTTCTAACCGCCTTTATTTTATTGTGTCATTTTGTTTACGATATTTGTTTACCGGTTAATTTTCTCGATAACTTATGTTGCGCACAAGCTATATTCTATTATATATTTACTATGTTGCGTTGCGCGAAGACTAAAATGCGCTACTTTAGTCACGTCTTCTATCGCGGTGGGCAACACCCAGGCCGTTGTAGACGCCACAAGTCTTGTCACTCAAGAATGTAAATAAAGTATTTTTTGTAGTTCACTTGTCTTGAGAACCTGTGCAATTATTTATCATCCCTTTCAGTTTTGAAGCGAACAGTCGATTCTTTCGAATAGTCTTCGTCCTAAATCTATCTGGTCCAGTAGTGTCCAAAGCCAGTGCGCAATTTGGCAGTCTTCACACCGGATATGTTGCACAGCGATAGTCGACTCTACAAACTGCATCAACTCCGGTGTATTCTACCATATTCAAGTATTTTACAATTTGTTACAATGTGACGCGACTTACCAGGGCTTAAGTGTGTCAATTTTTCGTGGATGTTAAAACTTATTTGATTTATAGAGTACAAGAGGGGTTCCCGGCTTTGCCTGGGTTTACAGTAACCACCAATGAAATAAAAAATTAATTGTTTAAATTTAC